>VDFB02370600.1:0-39531 GCA_007258455.2 Sequoia sempervirens | reverse complement strand
AACAAGCTGAGTTTAGGGTTTGAAGATTAAAGCAAAAGAAAGCAAATCTATTTCAAGCCCTAAATCTATTTAAGACATCTCTTCCTTTCAGTTTTCATCATTTTTGTAGGTGGCTTCCAAAGAAGAAAAGTGGAGCAGCAACTTTGAGGTTTTATTTCAAGATTCAAGAGCTCAAGGTTGCTGATTTTTATGAATAATTTTCAGACCAGCAACATAAGACCTTGCTTTTTCATGCTTTTTCATCCAGAAGATCAAATTTTTGAAGGAGAAGGTCAAAGATTTTTAATTTTCAGCCATCTGGGTTTCTTCATCTCATTCTTCTTAAGAATTTTTGGAGAATTTCATCAAGTTGTAGCGGCTGCTTTTTCCTTGCATGTCAATGAAATCTTCAGAGTTTGCAAACTTTGATCATATGGGTCCTCTCAAAACAGTCTTCTGAAGAAAACCCATATCACAGCTTTTTCAAGAAAATTTCAAATTCTAGGGTTGGCTGCTTTTTCGATCAGCCATCAGTGTTTTTCAAATCTGATCAATTGGGTCTAATACTAATTGTATTACGAACAAAACCCAGTGCGGCTTTTTGGTGAAAATTGAAGAAATTAGAGGTTTTGCTACTTTTCAATCTAAATTCAAAATTTTCAAAAGCGAATGATTTGGGTTGTATTACCTTGAAAATCTTGAGCAAAACCCATATCGAAAATTTCCAAAATTTGTCCGTTTGAAGACGAAAACCCAGCATTCTAAAAATAGAAAGTTGCTCAAGACTTGTCTGAACATAGGCGAGTTTACAGTCATTCTTCAAGGTTTTCAATATGGAGTACACTCCCCTCGAGCTTAAGACCGAATCAGCACTATGTCAAAACTTCATCATCTCAACTGAAGAACACAAGGAGGTGTGATATGAGAAAAATGAAAGGTATCAAAAAAGAGTTGTGCAATACTCTTCTATTGAAAATCAAGAGAAGTGTTAGAAGTATAAAGTTGCAGAGCCGCCAAGTTATCAATTAGTGAGTCATCTTTTCGGGCAACGATGTTTTTCAAGAACATAACTCATAAAGCAGCCAAAGAAGTGAAGGATTCTCTAAGTTTGATCACAGAAGATGAGGAGATCTTGGAGAATCAAAATATTGCCTTAAGACAGTATCAATGCACCTGACCAGGACCCAGTTTCCTGCTTTTTAGCGGATATGATTGAGATTTAAAGTGGCTTTCATCTAGAAGGTTTCTTTCTGCTTTCTTTCTATTCTTGGAACGATTCTTATCCATTCTTTGAAGAAGAGAAAGAAGATAAATGTAATAGTTGGCGTTTCCCGCTTTTCTTGCTTTCTTAGGTGTTAGTTGTTATCTTTCTAGATTTAGTAATAAACGCTGAGGAAGCCCTAGATTGTAGAAAGCAAAGATTTTAGGGTTCCCTACTCCTCTGCTTCTCTATAAATAAGAGCCTTTGCTCATTAGTTTCTTTAACCATACTAGTGATAACAAAACGCTGAGCCTATTTTGCCTTCTATTTGTTATTCAAGTGTCGTTCAATTGTGTTGTGATAAGCAAATTGTTGAGCCTCTTTAGCCAACAAGGAGTTAGTGTGATTGTTGTTTCTATTGTGTAAAGAGCAAGATTGCAAGCCTCTTTAGCTGCAATTTCTTGTTCTAGGCATGTTAGAAGTGAGCTTTGTTAAAGTTTGAGTAATAAAATCATGAGCCTCCTCTGCCTTGATATAAAATCTCCGATTTCCGTTATTTGTGTTTTACTTTTATGATCTTGATTTCAACTTACATTGAAGTGTGTAGATGTTCGTTGAGAAAGAGTTTATCGAAGTATTTTGTCATAAAATCTACCTTGTTCATTTCTAGTTTCTCTTGCTCTGCTTATTACTTGAGAAGTTAGAAACGTCTTTAGTTTAAGTTAGTCGTAGTTGAAGTTCCCAAAGCGAGAAAATCTCATTTGGCGTTTGTTTAATAAACCTTGTGCTCCTAAGCTGATAAAAGATAGGCAACTTAGTTTAGTTTACTTTCTTTCAAACACCATCAGCAAGAGGGAGCTTCCCCTCCTAATTTGAAGAGCAGTTTATCTGTGCATAGCTGTCTGTTTCAAATACGCATTCTAGAGGTGCAAATTTAAGCATGTGATAGGTGAAGTTTTTCTTAATGTGACAAGACATCCATGAGGCCAGTGCCATGTATTTGTTTGTTGATGTCTTTGAAGCAAAGCTTGATATCCTGTTTCTCTTCAAAAATATTTTTGAAACTGCAGGAACTCCAATCTTTAAGGCAACCTTTCACAACAACTGACAAAGGGGCAGTCTCTCCACCAGATTGAGACAAGGTCTGAAGGGATGGGTCATACAGCCCCATTAGTTCAAATTTGAAAGGACAATGGACGGGGGTGTGATCCTCCCTAATCCAAATTCAAATTGGAGAGAGGTCAGAACTTGAAAATTTGAAACTGTAAGAATCTATTATTCTATAAGCCAGTTGCTTTCTAGCCAAGATTCAAAGACTGAGAATTTGCCCAAATGCTCTGCAATGCCATAGAAGCCAGTTCTACAGTTATTCTTGGTGAACTTTACTTCTTTTGGAAGAAGATCCACCAGATTGTTCTTATCAACAAAGGGGGAAAAGTCAATTTAGGATCCAGAGATGTTCAGGTTGCTCCCTCTTTTCCTGGAGAAAATGGCATTACGATCCCCTGGCAAGGAGAGAAGACAAGAAGAATGAAAGTTTGTCCCAGGTCCTTTTCTTGTGCGATATATTATTGGGGCCATTAACATTGGCCATTTAAAAAGATAAGGACGATGAGAGGCATTGTATGTCATAGTACATTCAGTTTATTCTGTCAGCAATAAGAGAACACTTAACTTTATATGGGCTCCAAAGCACCACCAGACCACTTCCCACCCCCTTTTAATCAACCCCCAAACATTTCAGGATTTCCATTTTCTACCAATTGAAAAGTTCACATCGTTGGCAAGCATCATAGTTTCTTGTAGTAGCACAACTTTGGGTAAGAAAAGATTCAGCTGGTTTTTATTTTTTAACTATCCTTTGTTTGTAAGGGGCATGAAGGTCCCTAACATTGTAGTTCAGGCACTTTATTTCTGCAATTAAGGGTAGTGCTGCCTCCACAGTAAGTAGCAGAAGGAGCTGTACATTGACTATGAATAGACCCATATTCTCTCCTTGAATTTATACATTAAATGCTTTCTGACATTTCATAGTAGAACTAAAAGAAGAGGAGGGGCTGGGAAATCTTGGTGGTTGGAAACAGTCTCTGTCGTTCCTCAGGGATTTTGGTTTGCTTAGAAGAAGAAAAATCCTGATCTGAGCAGCTATCTTCCCCATACTAAACAAACTCTTTTTCTTTGCCCACAGAAAATCCTCAGTTTGCAATTTGAGAGAGTGTCTTATCTACCCTTCCTCTAAAATAATGTCATCTGTAGTAGTAGAGTACTTTTCCAGCTTTTGGCAATTGAGAGGTGGGAGTTTGTTCTAATGTCCACAGTTTAGGGACCCAGCTTCAATCCACTGTAAGGAGGGGAGGATAACAAAGTAGAATCCTGCAATGATCTTGCCTTGAGAGGAGATGGATTTGGTGAATTGAGAAGCAGGGCTTTGAGGACAGGAGGAGGAGAAGGTTTAGAGGAAGAAGAGTCCAATCTAGGTCTAGGACAAGATCTCCCCAGATGATCTGTTGTATGGCATTTAGGACATCAGAAAGGAATAATTTCATAGTCTTAAATCCTGATACCAAAGACCCAGACTTGATTGAAGTTCAATGGAGTGAGGTAAAGGTTTAAAGATGCCCATCAAAACACAAAGGTGAGCATAAGATTTGAAGACTTGGTGTTCCAGAACTTTTCCCAGAGACAAAAAGGAGCCCAGACTATTAACTTACCTGTTGGAGCATCCCAAGAACAAAAAATAGGTGGTAGATTGTAAAGATGAATCCAGACTTCTGTGTGAGAACATTTCTTGTAATTGGGTCAAACAGCGGTGGCCAAAAACTGGCAACCAGATCTCTTCCTGACTGAAGAGCCATGAAACACCCAAACTGTCACTGTCCTTCAAGGAAGCCGAGGTTAGCATAATGAATCTTTAGGGAGAGAATGAAGATCCTGCAGAGCAAGCTTCCTCCAGTTGGAAGAGATCAAATCAACTAGATCTGGAGAGTAAGCTTACAAACCTTGGATCTTAACATTCACAGCATGTGATTCCAGGAGAATTCTGTCCAACACAAACCAACTAAAGTGGATTTTTAGAAACTTAGGTCGAGGGTCCACTGATAGAGTGGAAGACATAGAGCTGGGTCAATGATGAAGGTGAGTATCATTGCCATGCCTCCCAGCTGTGAGAAATTTATTGTTGTTGAACTTGTCGGTCTATGAATTAAAACGTTTGAACTTTCCTTGCTCATCAGAATCAATTTCAAATGTTTTTCCGTGTATTGAAATCTATTGCAAATTTTTGTAGAAGGAGATCCCATAGAGCCATGATAAAGCTCTCTGAGCAAGGCATGCTGCTTACCTTTGTGGGATTTATGCTGATCATGGTAGCAAAAATTGTCCTTGGGATAATTTGGCAAACCAAAAGATAACAAAAAAATCATGATTTAATTGGGAAAAAATTGGGTTAGGGTTAGGTTTTCAAAAACAAATTGCAACATTCAGTAAAAAAACTGTCAAAAATCACCAAAAAATGTGATATTATGGTGAATTGTGATTTAATGGGGAAAATCAGATCAAATTGTCAAAAAATATTTTCAGGTGATTTTTTTGGTTTAGAATATCATTTTCTGCTACTAGGGAGCTGATTTCATTTTTAAATTCTTCCAATGCTGCCAGATGCTTTTTTTGGAGCTTCTGCCATTTTCTCCAAAACATATTGATGGGACACTTTTGACAAGTATTGTTTTTGTTACTAGTGGCAGTGTTGTTTTGACATCAAATATTTATTTCTTGAAGTTGATCTGTTTCTTAATTATATCTGCCACATATGGATTCGTTGGTATCTTTCTAACAAAACGAGACAAGCACTTCCATTGGATAAATGATGAGAAACTTAAGAATAATTGTATATTCTTCTTCTGATGGCAAGAAGGCAATTTGCTTAGAATTGTCAAGACAGGCCCTCCCAACCAACATGGTACTATTAGACCTTGCATTGTTCCTAAAGTGGCTGTGGGATCAGATGCTGTTGGTTCCTCAATTCTGTTCTAGACTTGACATAGTCTAGAGTTAGCTTTGATCTGTAGCCTGTTTTATTCTCCATCTACTCCTTTCACATTTTCATTAAGGACCTTCACTTTCACATTATTATTTGTACTCGGATCTTGTCCCCTTATCTTCTATCTTCATTGTCCTTGACTTTTCTAAGGTTTACCAATTGTAGGTTCATCCCCCCAGTTTTGCTTTTTCCTGATTTTAGTATTTGTTATTTTCTCAGTGGAAGTTGTGCAAACACACTAACTTTTGGAATTTACTGCAGTTTCAAATACCACTAACTTACTTTGGTTATTCGTGGACATTAATATATTTTTTTTAAATATAGTATTTGAGTATCTATGGGCCCCAGCCCATCCACACTATATAGCCATAAAAAGCATAGATATATCACCACCTTTTCTAGAAAACATGAAACGAAACAGCATACTAGAAACCTACAAAATACATTACAACTACCAACAACCATGAAGTCTAAAACCAAAATACAAAACACCACAAACCTATACCAAGCAAAGCACAGCCCTACTACCAGAACATAAAGACAGACATAAAATAAACCCTACATTGCCAGCATCACCAGCGAACACAATAACCCCAAGAAATATATCAAAATTTAATCATTATGGTTGTTAGGAGTCATGTTCCACCACTCTGCAACTCTGCCATACCTAGTTACTAGACACTGGCACCACCTCCAATAAGGGCACAAAAGCTCCTGACATTGGGACAACACCATGCAGCTTAATGCCATTGATAACTGACGACCCCCACATAGTCCTTGTGAGTAGGTCATTTTCCAACAATGAAATCATGAATCCATTGGATAACTCCAATGTCCCATTATGGAATGCTGCATAGACGTTATCATGTTGACATAACTCCAAGATATTATAATCCATCTTCAATTCATGTACATCTTCCTACTGTTGGTGCCCCATTTGATTGTGTCCAAATTTGCTTATGCCCTAACTCCATTTGTGCCTCATATGTCATATTACCCATCACCTATAATTGATCTAAGATAATTCCTAATGGGTCTCCCTTGATCAAAATCACCTAAATATGGTTTCTCCCCACCCTTCATACCCTTTATCATGTGTTAGAAGTTGTAAGAACATGAGAAAATCTTAAGTTTGAGATTGTTTGGATCATTTTCTACTATTTTGATATTTTTGTAAACTTTTACTGGACAATTGGACATTTTTTTTCCCATCCATATTCGGTTATGTCCATTCCTGTACGTGGAATTCAGAAGTCTCTTTGGCCCTAATTTCAATTTTATCCCCCGTGAAACCTGATCTATTGTCCTGAGAAATCTGACCTCTTATACCAGCGCGAGACCTCTTTCATTTTCTCCTTCCTTAGATCTCTTTACTGATGTAATCTTATCTCTTTGTTTTGACCACTTTATTTTTGTGACTTTTTCTAATTCTCCTCGGAAATTCCCAGGAGTCCAATTTCAAGACTTTTTCCATTTCGATTTTATGATTTGTTCGATGAAATTTTCGACTTTATTCGATCTGAGCGACTTATTTCCGAGCCTTTGACCTTTTGATTTCTGTCTTGTTCTGGTGATTATCCTCCTATTGCTTTTAGTTCATTCCTTCTTGTGCAAAATCCAAGTTAACTTCCAAACTTCCAGTCTTCTATGCAAATATCCTTTCCTAACCTCCAATTTCACAAGGAAATCTCACATTTATCCCATGTGCCCCATCTTGTTCATTTCTTCCTTTTGTGGAGTTTTGAGGGACTTCTAGACCTTCTAATGTTTAGTTCCACATCAAAAATCCACATCTTTCATTCTCGCATTTTGCTCCACCTCAAAAACTTCCATTATTCTTCTAGATTGCTGCCTCCTTTCATCATATCCTCCTAGGATGCCATTAATGACTAGATTTGACCCCACAACTACCAATCATGTCTTTCTTGCCCATAAACCATTGTTTATCTTGAGGGTGTGAATTCTAATAAATCTAATGATGGAGGATGAGGGCAGCCATGCTACCATTGATGAGGTAGGCAAGGTTCAACTCCCAAGGATCTTCATGCCATTTCTTGATCATATCTTGTGGATTTCACAAGTTTAACCTTGTACTGCACTCCAAAGTGAAATGTCCGCCTCTTCATTGAATTTCAACACAAAATTGAGATGAAGGTTGTCTACTCTCTTGTACATTGCAAAGCACCATTAATGATCAGGGAAGGATGTAATTCAATGGGAGGTGGCTTCCACACGTCTCTTGGTACCTATGGGCCTCTTTCAGACTTGATTTCAATTGGAAAATGTAGGGTTGTTGATGTAAAGGCATGGGTTGTTAGAGTTGAAATGGTAATCACCTAATTAATTATTATTAGGTCCTTGTTCACACTAACATGCTTAAGCTCACTTAAATCATGAGTTTTTTTTGTGCCTTAAGTCATATGATAGAGACACATGTCATGATCTTATTATATCCTCACTAGGGTTTCTACTAGGGTTTCTTTATCTTTTATTAAGGATTTATTTATTGTATATTGTATCTATTATCAATATTGTATCAATAAAATTCTCAGTCTTTATAGCAAATCAATTGCTTTTTGTCTTTTTTGTGATGGGGTGTTTTGGTTGTAGGTGACCTCTAGGGGTTGTGGGGTTCAATCATCAACTTCAACATGGTATCAAAGCTCCAAAATTGAGATTGCCTATCATTTTTTTGATATATTTGGCTTTGAACTTACAAATGGTGCATTATGGAACAAAATGAACATCACTGCTGCATCTAGAACATCCATAAACTCTAAGATCACTTGCCCAAACGTTGAAATCGAAGTTAGGAAAAATCAAGGTGAATTTTTTTGGGAGTCTTGAAAGGCTTATAAAAAAGCCATATAGCCATATGGATCCATATAGGGTTTGCATCATAATCTCGCTCCGCTTGTGTAAAAATCTAGCAACTTTGTGACAAATTTTGACAATTTTTTGGTTTTTACAACGTACAAATCATGCACTTTGTAGTTGTTGAAATCACTCTGTTAACACCTTTTTGAATTTCTAGGTGATGGTTGAATTTATTGGTGGTCAAAATAATTTCATGTTGAGAATTTCAACACAGGGCTGTGCAACCTCTCCATGTTTCGCTGCCACGTCGTTGGTTTAGACCCACATGTCACCTCAGCCTTGCTCCACATCCGCCAAGGTGTTCCTTGGAGTTGTGCCACCCAAGCTCAACCGAGTTGCAACCTATTTGACACCACAACTAGCAATGTCGATGGATCGCCACCCACCAGTTGCTAGGGGGCCATCTAGCCTTAGCTTTTCATGCCTAAAGGGGGAGTACTTTCCTTTTTGACATAACTTGGGAATACAATATGAAATTTTGGAAAATGAATAGTCATCAGAAAGGTTGTTTTGAGCACTTTGTAGTGGTGCTGGTATTGTTTTTAGATTTCACCGTTGGTACATATTATTGCGCATTGAAGTTAGATCATCCTTTTTGGCTTTTGAGATCTTAACTTTTTTGCATGGATCTTTTAGTTTTGCGATTCTTGTAGCATTGGAAAGGTATTAAGGAGCTCTTATCAGCCTTCCATGGACTTTTTCTGCAATCAACATTAGGTATCTTTTATTTAGTTTGTCACATATTTGCATTTTGGTAGATATCTTGACATCTTGGCTCCTAGAAAAGTTTTGTTTTCATGAGATGGCTTCATTTTAGCTGATTCATATGTATTGAGATTATTGGTCTTCGATTTTATCATTTGAGGAGGTATCATGGGTTTTTTTTTTGTACATCTTTCTATAATAATCTTGGATTAAGATAATTGTTAGTGTTGGCAAAATGACATTTTGACACATTTTAGGTGGCTTAATCTTTTGCCTTATCTTTATTGACTCGTATTTGAATTAGACACACTTGAAATAAAATTAGCATGGTGTAATAATATTGATCATGTTGTAGGATTGATTTGTTCTAATGTTGATTATGACACTACATTTGCTATATTGGACTTTGATTGTACCTACACACTTTGGATTAGAATTAGGGAGATTTTTTGAGACCCTCATATCTCTCCATTCCTAGATGATTTTGTTCTAGATCGCCTTATTCCCTTTGATGTTGTAGATAATCTACCCTTTGATGATGATACTTTAGAAGAGCTTGAGTATATTACAGGTCTTGCATGTTGCAATGGTACATAGATGTCTCTTCTTACTCTCACTTCTATTGAGAACATCTTCATTTTTTGTCACTCTTGATGAGATTAGTATTGCTACATCCATGGCCCTTATTGATTCATTGTAATAGGACATTCATCATTTTTCATATACAACTACTTAGGATTCATATCTATTAGACATTTCATCCTTGTTTGTGGAGTCTCATATTGTAGATTTGGAGGATTCATTTGAGGACATCCATCTCCTCTTTTATGACAGCCTCATCATTATTGTTATCCCATCATCATTGTTTTTGGAGCTTGTTCTTCATCAGTCTTGACATGTTACTAAACTGGGATCACCTGATTCGAACATGTGGATGTTTGAGTAGTTTTCATAGACACACATTTGGATTTGGATTACCTATTCATCGAGATTATGGAATGGTTTGTACAATCACCAGTGAATCTATTTCTTCCTAAGGGGAGAAATGTTGTTTGTAGGCAATGGATTGTATTTTGTGTACAAGCTCTCATCATTGGCACATTAGCTACTTCTTTATGGGGGATTCATAGTCTCATCATTTTCCTCTTATTGGGGGGACATTTATTGTTCTTATGAGATAGAAGTAGTTTTTAGGGGGTCATGATGAGTCCTCGTTTTTTTCTTTCATTAGTACATATTTATTACATTCTCTTTTTTGGAGAGGAGATTGTTCCCATGAGGTTTTCTCCTTTTCTTTAGTTGTGAGAGATATATTTGTTCAACATGTGTATCTCATTAGGCCTTGTAGCAGCTATCAATATCCATGCATCCATCATCTCATCATTGGTGCATTTCCTTGCAATGGCATCGGGCTTGTGCCTTAAGCCGTAATTTGAAGCGGAAGGAGCGTGGAAGGGCGGGGCTGCCAGGTGAGCTAAGCTGGAGTAAGCAGTAATTTCGCTCAACTGGCTGGCTCCGCTGGCGGCTGGTCTGACCGATACCGGTTTGGCGTTTCTGCCGCATCCATAAGGAAGTGCCCAATTCGTTCCAGCAGTTCAACCGAAACAAAGCTGGATCTGGGGCCGGGAGCGGAGGCAGCCCCGCCAAACATGTAGGATATTATCCACTATTTCCTCCTCACTATAGCAAAGCGGACATCCATATATATTTCTTTTTTGTAAGTTGTTGAATGTTAAAATCCTATTCTAGGCTGCAAGCCAAGCAAAAGTACAACAAAAATACAACACTTCGGCAAGTGCCTTCACATTCTAAATCAGCTTACTATTCCAATTCTTCCCTACTGCAATGTGACTACGATGCAACAAACCATACCCTTCTTTGTCTCTATATTTTATGATCCTTATTTCTTCTCCAACATAATTCATTCTCCCTTTCTAAAACTAGAGGCTTGATACCAGCCAATATCTCCTTCAACTTTGTCTTTTCCTCCTTTGTGATCTAGAAGCAATGAAATTCCTTCTAAGAACCTTGAAGAAAACCATTTCCATAATATTCCCTCCAATAATACTTCACCTTGGAGCCCACTTAACTCAAAATACCTTGCGCCTCTTTCAAATCATTATTGCTAACCAATTGAGTATTACCGGCCGAAGAGTAAAACCAAAAATCTTATTTGGACAATTCCTAGCATTACAAGTGAGACAGGACGCTAAAGCATCTCTTACCTTCACTGTAAAATTCCAATAGTAGAACCATCTTAAATAGCCTCTTTAGGGAAGATAGTTTAATGATCAACATCCTCCATATAGTTCGGCTGGAGCAAGTTACACCAAAATAGCATTGGCTTAGTTAAATATGTCTAAGATAGCTTCACACCCATAGCTATATTTTGATTTGACAAATCTCAAACTCCTACACTCCCTCTACCTTTCAAATTACACACCTCACACCATTTTAGAAGAGGAAATTTCTGTTCTACCTCTAAGCCTTGCCACAAAAACTTTCTACAAATAGAAAAAATATCATGATTGATGAACTAGGCAAGGGTAGCATTATGAGCATATAAACTAGAATAGCTTGCAACATAGGCTTAATTTTCAGCATATGCACCACAAGAATCAACCATTTACTAGTCCAAGAGCATAATTTGGCTTGAATTTTATCAAAGGTCCCCTGCGATAACATGCATACACTTTCATAATGAAGAGTGCAATCCTCAAATATTTTCTAGGTAGAATCGTTGCATTAATCTTCATAACATCGCAAACTTTCTTCACAACCCTAACATTGGAATCAAAGAAATAAATTTTAGATTTAAAATTATTAATAAACTGACTAGAAACCTTCACACATTCTTCCAATGTTTGAGAAAAAAGCTCCCCAAAGCTTCCCAACGAGGGATGTCATCCACAAATTGCAAATGGGAGATAGGATGAAAGTCATTTACAGAAGAAAAACCTTGTAGCCTTCCACTCTCACAATCCATGCTAATACGCTTGCCCATGCTTCTACCATTAGAATATACAAGGGGCCAAGGGATCATCTTGCTTGATGCCTCTTGAGTGATGAAATAAGCCAATTGAGGCTCCATTAACTAGAATAGAAAACTAAGCTTTAATAACATAATTTATAACCCATTTGATCCAATTATTTTTAGATCCAAAGGCTTCCAATATTTTCTTTAGGAAGGACTATTTCAGTCTATCATAAGCTTTTGCTATATCTAGTGTTATTGCCATAGGCGAGAGTTTCTTCATTGAATGAAAAATTTCATGGGACACAATAATACAAATCTAGAATCTGTCTTCCCTCAACAAATGATATTATTTTTTAGTAAATTTTTCGCCAAATGGTGAATAGTTGAAATCAAGTCCTCCTTTTTTGGTGAATAGGACAAGTTATAAAGGAAAGTAGATAACCAGATTTTGACGAAAATTTAGTTTGGTGTTGGTTAATTAGCTAAGCATTATTTTATTATACTTTTAAATTGATTTGTTTCACCACAATAAACAATGCATGATTCAAGCATACTCGTGTCAAGTTTATAATACCATTACAAATCTTAATCATATTTGCTGGTAATATTACATTCTTACTTATTTTTGGGGCCATATTGTCATTACTATTACATTCCCACTTGCTTGTGGGGCCATGTTCACTTTGAAATTAACATTTGGTGGTATTTGCCACTTAGAAATCATATATGATCAGATTTTCAAGTGCTGTGTTGTCACCCCTAGTATAGGCCAAGCTATAGACAAGTCCCATAGTCTTATGGTGGTGACAAGGTCATCGAACAATGAACATGACTATTTCTCTCCTTTATTATCATGGCCTCTAAAACCCAAGGCATATAGGGCCTCAAATCTAATGATTACGATGAAATACATGTAGCGTAGAGTTCATGCACTAATATTATTTTTTAAAGTTTGCATGGATAAGAATTTGAGATCTTGTTTGCAATATGAAATAGGTATTTGCTTTATATAATGCTTGCAATGGCTTTTGTGGTGTTGTTGCTACAAGATGAGGCGTGAATATGATTGCTCACCAATGTGATCAACAAATAAATCATGGTGATTCACGTATGGATTGAAGGTGATTGATAAAGTGTGTTTTGTTGATAAAACAAATTGTTCTTTTTGATCTTCAATTTTTAGATAAATTTTGTAAAAAAATTTGCATGTCAATATAAATCAACTTGCATTAATTGCTTTCCTCCTTGAATGTGCGAAGGAATAGGGCATACATTTCCCACCATTGATTTTGTCTATAATTTGATAGTTTTGATTTCATTCCGGGAGTAATAAGCACATGTTGTTTAAAATCTTTAACCATCCCATAATTTCTTTTTGGATTGCATGATTAGTTATTGATCAACAATTGATATATTAGATTATCAATAACTAATTGTGCAGTTCAAAAGAAATTTTAGGCTAGATAAAGATTTTATATGGCATGTGCTTATTAACTTTTGGAATGCAATTAGAGCTGTTCAATCAATAGGGCAATATTAGGTGTAAACTCATTCATACCCTAAAGTCTTATTTTTTATGGTGTGAGATTTTTGAAATATTTAGTCCACTTGTTCTCCAACGCTTTCTCAGTAGTAGATTTGTGCTTGGCATTGCCCCTTGACCCTATTGGTGATTGCTGCCTCCATATCCCTACATCAACATTACGAAAAAACAAAAGAATATATAGGAAAACTGCGCCAACTAACTATGCACATATTGATGGACCCATAATTTAGATAACATTTAATTTTATTGTTAGATGTTAATAATTTAGTTTTCCATAAGAAGACATTTAAAAAAAAGGAATGATCTGCCATGGTAGTTAATACACTTAGCTAGTATTCACAAAGATTCACCAAGACTTTATACAAATTTCTAGTAATGTGCATAAATTTGCCAAGAAGATTAATATTTTTTAAATAAAAGGAAGGATTCTCTAGGAAAATTAATTCACTTTGCCAGGATTCTTTAGGATTTTACAAAAAAATTCAGGGACCTTTTCTTAAAGTTATCACTACAACAAACCCCACTTACTCCTTAGAAATTAGCTTTTGCATTACCTGCTTTAGAAAATAAATTGTTGAATGTAGTACGAAGGGCAATCGGTTGGAGATGCCCAAGTCATTTAACCTCTACCTTTTTGGGCACTAGGGCCAACAAAGTAGTTTTGAACTCTTTAAGAACCCAACTAGATCTACTAGGTTCATTCAAAGCTGCCAAAACTTCCAACCCAATAAGATTCCAAAATTCTAGAAAAAGCCTTGCTAGAAGCCCATTTGGGCCAAGAGCACTATCTCGCATTAAACCAAAAATTAAAGTTTGCAACTCCTCCATTGTAAAAAGCTCCATTAAGCTCACATTCTTTTCATAAGTAATAAGCTTTGGTATACAATTTATAGAGAGACTATCCTCCTTTTGTTCCACACCTACCTCAGACTATAAGCTTTTAGGAAAAGGGCAGCCCGCCTTCTTATTCCTCCTGTGCTGTGATATACTCCCCATTAGCATCTTCTATTATAGTTATTTGTGTAGCCTGCTTTCTTGCTTGAGAAACAACATGAAAATATTTAATATTTCAATCTCTCAAGCTCACCCATTTACCCCTAGGTTTTTGGTGCTTATAAATTTCTTCTATTTTCAGCAATTTTACTTGCTTACTAATCAATTCTTTTTTAATTCTAGAAGCTCCTTGGACAAACCATTCGTCTAAATCTTTAACGCATTTGCCTCCAAAGCCTCACTAATTATCTTTTTCTGTGTAAGTATATTACTAAAAGCCTCTAAATTCTAACTTCTCATCTTTATTTTCAGCAGTTTCAACTTATGATGCAAGTTGACCATTGTTTAGCTATGAAAAACACTCATCTCTACCCATTACACCACCTTCTTATAATATTTAGGATGTTCGAAGCACATACATTGGAATCTAAATGGATCTCCCACCACATTACCAATCATGACTATCTCCATCCATATAGGGAAGTGGTTAGTGTGGCAACGAGAATAATAAGTGAGGGCATGTCTGAATCCTTGAAGAGCATGGACAGAGAGGCTATAAATCTTTCCAACCTTTCTGTAATATAAGAAAATCCAATTTTTCTATTATTTGATGTAAATGTACCTTTTGTAGGTTTTAAATCAAACAAATTACAATGTTGAACAAGATCATTAAGGTGTTTAGAAGTTTTAGAGACATATTTCATTACTTAATACTTATCTTTTGAGATGAGAATAGCATTAAAGTCCTCACCTAAAAAATATGGTTGATCTCTAAGAGACTCTATCTATTGCATTTCTTATCATACTAGCTACCTTTAATAGATAAGTATGATAAGAGATGCATGTCATTTTAGCATCCACTAGCTACCTTTATGCTATGACTTTGCTGATGCTATGAAATTTGATGTTACAAAGATGTGAAGGCCAAGGAAATGTCATGGAAGTTGAAAGTTGAAACAGTTTTTCTTCTACATGCTCTTCACCTTTTGATGGTTTAGATGAATAACATTGATCTTGAAATATAATGGTAAAAACAGGCCCTTTTTGGGATGAAGGCTGCAACACTTTCTACACTTGCTGGTACCATGTGTTGTGTGAGTGGACCTGAGTGGTTTGGTTTGTAGGTGTTTGGAATGTAACAAAGACAATGATGAAGACTGTAAGGTATGCTGTGTGCTTTGTTGGCAACATGTTTAGTCCGTGTAGATTGTCTTGTGCAATTGGAAAAGTGTGTGTGGTATTTGTCTGGGATGGTTTGATGATCTTAGAGATATCATGAACCTCAGAAGAATATTCTGGAGTATGACAGACCATGATGTGTGAGTCAGCACCACCGCTGAAGTTGCATTTGGAGAATCTGTATGGGTCTTTAATTACTAACAATGGATTTTAATAAACATGCCTAACCCTGTCGTCATGAAGATTTTAAGCACGCCTTTTCTCCTTAAGTTGTTTCCCCTAAGTTGGTAGCTCAGCACAGTGAATGATTTTAAGGGAATTCTGTAACATCCTACTGATCTACGGTTAAGAAAGGTTAACCGGTAACTACCTTCAGCTGAAATGTAACTAATTGTTTTCAAGGAATCAAGAGTTTTTCCAATGTTTCTAACTGATTTTTCAAAAACAGTTACAAATTATTATGAAAAAAAATGTAACTACCATTCTAGGGTTTACATACAACGGTTATCTAAATTTTCTACGTCTAACTTGCAGAATTCAACTAAGCAGTATAATTTAACAATAACTAACAAGTAACGATAATTTCAGCTGAAAGGACATTGCTCAAAATTCAAGATGAATATTATTTCAACAAATAGTAAACATTCAGATCTTTGTACCTGGAAATAGAGCGAGAAGAGAAATTTTACATTTGACTCCATCTTCTTTGGCACTACTATTCAGAAAGGAAAAGAAATCATCATCAGGGGCTTTACCGCCCAACCAAGACCTGCTGGTCTCCTGAGTTTCTTCAACTGAAGAACCCGCCCTTCACGAGGTCAATTAACGAGGATCAATTGTTATCAGTTCTCTGAGCCTGATGTCCACGAACCTATACCACTGATCGATCCTCCCTCTATAGGTACCTCCTATCAGAAGAATCATCCTGATCAGGGTATATCTGGCCATGGAAGCTGACATTGCCAAACGGGCATCTACCTTGGCCAAGGATTTTTCTATTAATTATTTGTGGCATCATTGTGCCGTCAGCACGCATCCTTGCTCATTAAGTTTACACTAGGTATGTTTCAGATTTCTATATTCAAGAACATCAAATATTCAAGTTCAAGTTCTTACTGTTGTTATTAATCTCATTGGTTCAAATAAGAATTTATCGATTATCCTTCAGGATGAGAAAAAGTTCCAATCTGATAGACTTATCCTATTAGTTTCCATAGTAGTTCGGTTTTAGCATCTTATGCTTGCAAGAAGGCAATTAACCACGAAAAGACTCTATTCAAATATTAAAGTATTTGTAAACAGTACTGGAATCTACTAGGTGAGCCAAGATGGATGTACCATCTCCTGCTTGGTGGACTGTTGAAGATGACATGGAGGTTCCTTATCTGTTTCGTATTTATTTTAATTTAATTTTAAAGCAGGACATTTTCTGAACGGCTTTCATCATTAAGTACTAAACTCCTACTACTGGTAATGTTTGATGTTCTGCCCAGGTGTACCGTTCCGAAATTCAAGGAATAAAGAATAGAAAGAAGACAGAAATCACTTCATGGTTCGTCTACAGTTTACCAGAAATAAGGAAAGAAAACCCCTAGGTCGGCATTGCATGAGGAGAATAATGCAAGATCACGAAATGGAAAAGAGGAACAATCTGTCTCAGATTTACTCTTGAAGGTATGACCCCCTTTCCGCCCCCGATTGGGAAAGATTAGACGGCATTTAAATTAAACAAAGGCTACGGTTCAGGCAGAGAAAATCTAGAATCCCACATTAAATCTCAGAGCAGGAATAAGATTAAGGAACAGCCGGCATAAATTATAATAAAAAATCATTCATTCATATGCTTCATTAAGGCGAAGAAGAAATTGATTTCATAAAGAATTCTACGCATAAGAGAAAGAAGGAAGAAAATAATTATAAGGACGTGCCTGTTGGTATTGGTTGTCACTGACCACGAATTCCACTCTGCTTGCCTCCCGAGAAGAGACTCGTGAGCCGCTGGAGGTATTTCCGCGAAACAGAGTGAGAGAGGAAAACGTATGAAGTCCACCCTCGCTTCAGACAGATTTTCCCACACGATTTCCAGAGGGGAGTAAACAAAAAACAGCAGAATATCCGAACCCTAACCTTGGCGGAAGATTTTGGTATCTCAAAAGACGAAGACCCCAAAAGAAAAAGACGAAAGTTCAGATGGAATGCTTTTTCCCAGAGGAGATCGATGTTTAAATGGAAGCCCTTTCGCATTCCCCATCGTGCCATCTTGAATGCAGACGTTATCATGCAATCGATGCCCTGGTGATGCGTTTCCGGTTTCCATACATCGGACTCTCTCTCTCTCTCTCTCTCTTTACCCCCGCGCCAACTAATACTCATGCGTTTTCTTCTCTTTGGCCGCTTACAATATTTCGCCTTCATTAGATTCGGGCTTTTCTTTATTTTTTTATTTTTTTTTAAGTCTTTAAAAGTTATCATAATATTTATAATTCCTTATAAAGTGAAAAAAATATCAAAAGTTTTCTTTTTAAAGTTTATTATTTATTATTTATTTTACCAAGGCCAAGATCATTTGTGACCTCGTTTGCTTCCCAGAGTTTGATAACAATCGGATCCTCGTGAACCGTGTCCTCTCCCTGATGACGGTCCCTTTTCTTTTCTTGCGTTGATGGTCCTGCAATCACTTGACACCAAAAGCCAGAGTTAGACTATTCTTAACATATTGTTTCTCATTGATATACGTAACAACATCATCTATAGTTGTATTTACGCAATTAAATAATCATCCATCATTTCATTCATTTGCCAAGAGATAAAACAAACCAGAACAATTATTAAATCCTTTAATTCATATTCATAAGAAGGATAAGGTTTCAATAACGGAAATAACGACCATGTCATCAATACCATAACTTATTAAGTTCTAGGGAGGGTTGTGACAAATTCTCTCTCAGAATAATTGCTTTCGTCAAGTGTTCCATGCCATACACTATGCCAGGATTTTACCCCACTTAAGAAATACAATTTCATGCTTTCTAGTAGCACACATCTATGTATAGCTAACTGCTCTTTTTTTTAGTTGCATTGCAAATCAATTTTATAGATTGGAGAGTGTAATTACAGCTAGAAATTTATTGTTACAGAGAGCCTGCTTACTGGGTCTGAACTTGGGTCATTGTGATGAATTAATGCTAGACACAGCATGGCTGACCATTTAGAGCCAGTTGTTAGCATGCACTTAATTCATTTTTTGTTTGTATGTGTACTACTTAGCATATTCTTACATCTATTTGAAAAATTTATAGGATATTCTTAGAACTTAAGATTGGTGTTTTACTTTTCTACAAAACATGATTATGTCTCATTGCTTTAGCATGTTGAGTTATTAAGATTAATTATTCCCCCAGCTCTTTCTTGTCACCATGATTTGATGATGCTTCAAAGATTACATCATTTGACTTTTTGGATATTGACAAGCTTCAATTTGCAAGAAAAATAACTGAGAGAAAGCACATTAAATTTAGATATAGTTATTATTAGATTTCAAACTTATATGAATTACTAGCTGATCCAACAAAATTTAGATGCTTTATATGAAAATTAATTTATCAGTCTTCCAGAGTAAGATGTTATGTCCAACAATAACTAAATCAGGAAACTCACTTTCCACTTTTTCTTTTAATTCTGCATTTTCCCTTTTTCCTTGTTTTAAGGTTTTCTATATTGGATTGTGATTTGAACTATAACATTATCTGGTGGTGTTTATTGTTGCATTCAACATTTTAGTTTATTGCTAATGTTTCTTGTTGTTGTCAGCCTCTCTTAGAATCAGAAATCCATCCTTCAATTGGATTATTGACCTCGGGATTAAAGGAAAAGAGCACACCAGATATTGTAAAGGAACCTGGTGGGGGCAATGAGACAAATAAAAGACAGCATACGCATTGGACAGAACTACTTGAGCTGGTCTTGAAAACATCAAACATGACAGTCAGTGGGATTAGGAGTCAGATTTTTAAGGTTCTTGCATCTGAGCCACCTGAATGGGTCAAGCAGAAGCTGCAACCTTCAGTTGCTACAGATGTTCTTACTACAACTGGATCTGGATCAGTGAAGGTATAGTAAGGTTGATTGTTGTAATACAGTAAAATAGTCATAGTTTCATTAAATAATAAGGTTCTTGCCCTTTTTTAAATAGATCTGAACCAGTGAAGGAAGAGCAAGGTTGGCTATTGCACTACTGTGAGATACTAAAATTTCCAATATTGCAATATAGTTCGTATCATAATATTTATGTGCTTGTCTTTTGAAACTTTATGCAGGAAGTTATTTTGTCAGTGTTGGCACGATACCGAGGTGAGGAAACAAGTTACAAGCACCCAGTGGATACATTATGTAAAAAGCCTGTTAATGGTCGGGAAACAGGAAATTCAGATGAAGGAATAATAGAAACTGAGTCCAGAAGGAAGAACTCTAATCAGAAAGCATTGCCATCTTCAAATGTGATCACTAAGCATTGCAGAAATGTACTTCATGACATAACCTCAGCAGACACATTTGCCCAGCTTTGTAACTTGATTCATGGTAGTTTTGTTGGATCCAGAACACATGAGGTGTTTGATTTTCGGCTTATAGAATTGAGAATGAATGCGGGAACTTATGGCATGTCGCCTGCACTTTTTGATTCAGATATCCAACAGGTGTGTATTTATCACTTGTGCCTTGATAGAGAAATACCTGGGGAAAGTATTCTGTATTCAGTGAATTTATTAAATATATTTTCTATTTTCATATTCATTACCCTTAATAGTATTCTTGTCCCAAGTTGCAAGATTCATATTGTCTATATACAAGTCTTTTTTCTAGACAAAGGTTTGGTCATTTTGTGGCCTTCCACATGATTTAGTGTTGAGGCACTTGTATAGTTTCAACTTTTGTAAATCCAGTTGCCAAGAGAGCAACACTTTTTGTAAATCACAATGTCTTTGTATTGTAAGTGATGTCAATTATTGAATGTCTCCATGCCACCATTTGTAGATCTTTAGGGGAATTCTAGCTTAGGGTTTTCTCGTGCCACATTTATTGGTATGATTGTGTAATGAAGGTTGATGAGTGTGGCAGCATTCTAATTCATTGCAAGCTTTGTAATGGTTTCGTCTTTATTACATATGGATTTCTACAGTTTGGGGTTGGATTATTAAGTGTGTTCATTTATTTGATATCATATTTAAAATTGTGTGCATATGCATAGCTCATATTTTGCTGTGGTTTGAAAGTGTTTTTTCTCTTGGTAAACTGCAACTCTATATCCCAATGGATTAGGCATTGGTCTCGGAAGTTTATGATCAACCATGCACTCAAAACATTAAATATCTTACTCTAGTAGATTATGAGTTGGTTAGTAGGATGTATGCATCTCATGATTTAGTGATTCATCGAAAGTAGCATCTATAGCGAGCCATAATAGTTCTTATCCTAAGGAATCATGTTTTGCATACCTTCATCTTGCCTTTGTGCAATGATGTTGTCATCAGCTTAAAAAGAGGTTTTATGTGCAGTAGGTTAGTCTTTGGTCTAGTGACAACCTTTGGGGCCAAGCATTCATTGGGTACTATTGCAATAGTTTCAGTTTTTTTATCTTTAGTTTTGATTAATATTGTTAAGAATACCTCTAGGAACGCTCTCCTAGGTTTAGCTAAGCCCAAAGCAAAGGAGAGAATACCCACTCTCAACAATTGGCTGTAAATCACTTACATTCTATTGATGAGTTGATCAATCTCCCTTTTGGATAACATTTCTTTGGCCCTGAAGCGGATTGATTCTTCTAGGAGTGTGAGCAACAATTTTTGGAACCGACACACATCACAATAGAGGCATTAAGAGTGGTTGCCTTATGTGCTAAAGTGAAAGTGCTTGTAATATTTCTCTTCTCATGATCAATATTCTTTTGGCTTCTAAAAAAATAGTATTGTATTGAACGACGCTAGTGATGTTACATCTTTAGTAGAAAAAAAGAGTTCCATTTTGAAGCAATGTGATTGCGATGTATTCAATTAAGTTTCTTCATAGGGCATGAGACCAAAACATACAAGGCAATGCCATGGTTAATATTTTGGTTGTCATGTCTATGTAGTGCACAACCATGAAGAAAGCTTTCAAATTGAAGGTGGCCTTTTCACTCAGAAAGCAATGTCCCACAAAAGTAGGAAAGTTTCAAGACAAAAGTTGGAAAATATCAAAAGGTTTTCATATCTATGTCTACAATTGCTTTGAGGGAAAAGTAAATCTATAAGGGTGGATTTATATTGATGCACGAACACTAGGAATATAATTTTTTTTGTGTCATTGAAAATGTAAGACTATGTAAAGAAATAGGATAAGAGGAGTTGATTGGTAAAATCCAGTGATTCACTAGAGATAGGATGAGGTGATCAAATATTGGACATGCATGCACAAGTCATGTTAAACTAGTTAGCATTTAGTCAACATTCAATTCCAAAAATTCAGGTTAGTTCACATTTAGTTACAAGTTTGTTTAGAATTCTATGCATGTAGTTATGTCAATAGATAAAAGGTGATAAAAATTGTATTGAGTGATGGGTTGATACTTCCCAACAATTGGAATAGGTCAAGGGAAGGAAGTCATCAAGTTGGAGGTCTTGGGTGTCCTTGTAAAGCTTGACACCTGAAATTGACTGTTCCTTGGAGGTAAAAGGCCAAGCTCCTTATGTGGATATAATGGCAAAGGTTACTAGGGACCCTTCCAAGTTTAAACTATGATATATCTCTTATATCTCATAATAGTTGGGACACTTGAATTAAGCATTCCATCTCCACGTCTTGAAGAAAGAAAAGATGAATAGATCCCTTCGCTTGGTGCACTAGTCTGATATGTTTTGATTTGTAAAGACATACCATTCCACTAGGTGTGACTTGGTGGTGAAGGTACTCTGTAATGTTGACTGGAGTCCAAATCTCACCTTTGTTTTCCAGCTGAGGGATCCACTATAAACCCTCATTCATCTACCAAAAATATTATTAAAAGCATTCCCATAGTTGGCTGAGGGTGATCCTATGTTCATGTGACAATTGATGTTGAAGATGTTTGGGATGAAAAATGGCGCAATCAATGATTTGTATGACATACTCAAACATAGAAAGCCATCTTAGGACATAGAAGCTGTAATAGAAGATCCAAGTAACAAGACTATATTGTCTATGCATATATTTCTCATTTGTGGAAAAAGATGGGCAGGGCATCTAGGAGTATCAGAAGGGAGGGAATGGGTGTATGGAGGTTGCAAGAGCCTAAGGAAGAAAATTGGTCTCAAAATACCAACATTGTTATCATTGAAGGGGAACTAGAGACCCACTTTAAGGAACATAAAGCATTGGTATCTTAAAATGCTTGTAATGGCTGGTGGATGTTGTGTTATAAGTGAGCTCCAGATATTTGACAACAAATGAATGAGTTGTTAATTTAGGCACCTTTAGGAACACATCCAATAGGAAGAGACACTTTAGCTGGTCCTTTGGCTGTTGTTGCCAGCATATTTACTTGAGAGGAATGGGAGCACAAATTGACTTAGTGAGGAGGAATTGCCAGCATCTTTACTTGAGAGGAATGGGAGCACAAATTGACTTAGTGAGGAGGAATTGCTAGCATCTTTATTTGGGTAAGTTTGGTTGCCATGTGTAATTGCTATCATGAAAGTAAGTTGAAGGAGCAACAGTTTACTGGGTGGAGAGCAAGATTGAGCTGCAGAAGTACCCCAGCATGGCATGGAAAGAAATGAAGAGCACTAGGTGGTCCAGCAACATATCCAGTAGCAGTTGCTTTAACTAGGGTAAAATAGTTGGCCCATGTGTATAGTAGCTTATGTGTTTTGCAGTGATAGGCTAGGCGGGATTTTGAATCTGTAGGGATGGGGATGTGGAGAATTCAAGCATATTGTTGATGGGTCAATGGAGTGTGCTAGAAATGGATGGTTTGTTATTATTGCATTTCCATCAAAGAATAGTGTGGCAACTGTGCAGATAATGATGGCTATGTATCTGTTGGGAAGGATTGATCACTTAATTCTTGTTTCTTTGTTTTTTGGATTGCCATTTTGTTTGTTTCATTTAAGCTTGATAGTGGGCATTTTTGACATTTTTTTTAGTCTTATTATTAATGAGTAGGTAGCACAGTACTTGTACAGTTAAATTAAAATTGAGTTAGTGATATTCTTATTATTTATCATTGTTTAGTGTTCCCCAATTTATGAATTATGTAATGTCTGATTTTTTTTTAATGATTATCTCTGAAATTGTATGATGTTTTTTCCCCTTTTAATTCCTGAAGTTTCCTCTCTATTTCATCCAGAAGTACAACCAAGTTTCCACCTAAACTAGATCACTATCAATCTGTATTGGTTAAAAGTCCAGTTTACTTTCTGTTGGATAGGTTTATTTACATCTTCGGTGCAATACCATATCATCTGCATACTGCAGAAAGATTATAAATTGCTAAGGTATCTCTATGCACTATGGTTCCTGTCTATGTTGATGATGGAAATACTTGTTCTAGGTCTAGTTTAATTTCAATAACCTGCACATCATTTCTGTTTTCTAATTAGCAAATTCTTGAAGGTAGACTCTGTTTCCTGATTGCTATGCCTGAAATTTGTGCACTGTGGTTTGACTCCATTGTGCGTTGAGAGCTGCAATTGCTTATCTTATTCCATTGTCGTTACTTTCATTTTTGTTGTGGCAATTCTTTTGAGATTTAAAATGAGGTTTTGTTTACTCAAATGTTACATGATAAATTCAGTATAAACTAGGTATACTAAAAAGTTAAAGCCTTTTGCAGAACTGGAAGAGATTGCGAGAAATTGGGCAGGAGATGATCATTCTTGCAGACAGTCTTGCCCTCTATTCACAGGATTCTTATAAAAAGCAGGTATTGCAGGATGCTTATTGTGTGGAGCACATGATCTAAACTTAAAGATTTCATTTTCATTTTAAAAATTTGCCAACATATTCAGAAGTTTGGATTTCTCTTTCATGCAATGTTTGAGATAAGAATGATGTTGCTTTTATTCAGGGTGGTTGGTAATGCTGAAGTCAAATGCTTGCCCTTTGGTATCTAGGGTTTCCGCCTAAGTTACCGGTTCGGGTTCGGGGACGGGTTCGGGTACGAGAACCCGGTACGTGGGTACGGGCAAAATTTTTTTAGGGGTTTGGGTACGTATGGGTACGTGTGTGTATATATATATATATATATTAATAATTTAATATATTATAAATCTATATATATGTATTATATATACAAAAAAATAAAAAATATAGAGAATTGTAAAACTAAATCATTTCATAGTATGATACTTGATCATTGATCAATGCCAAATGCCAAAGATAAATATTAAATGCCAATTGATAGTTGAAAAATATTCAAATAAAATTACTGAATTACAAAATGTAGTTCATGAAACATTGAAACATGATTCAATGTTCATTGTTCATGTGCTCATCAATCATCAAAAGGATTGTCAGAATCATCATGACTTGGATTTTGAGTGGTTTCAACTTCAAAATCATCATCATTTGAACCCAAAGCGGATCCAACACCATGTGATATGTCATCAATATCACCCACATCATCCATAGTGGCTCTAGCAAGATCCTGAATGGTTGCATCCAAGTCAGTAGACTCGGGTGCTACATCCCAAAGCCTCGCTGCCCCCTGCCTGTATTGAGGATCCTTACGTGACAGAAGACGCAAATTGGAATGAATATACACTAAGTCTTCAGCTCTTTTTGCAGCCAACCGGTTACGCTTCACTGAGTGGATAAAGGAGTATGTACTCCAATTCCGTTCAGCGGCAGAAGAGCTTGCAACCTGGAGAGAAAACCAACAAAATTAAAAATAAAATAAAAAATGCAAGATAAATTCAAGAATGTTAAGTGTTAAATTTTACAATACAAGTGGCAAAAAAAAAAAACTTACTTGTGAGAGGATCTTGATTGCAAGAGGTTGGAGGTACATATAATCTTGACCATGGAGGTACCACCATGTAAGACCATCCATTTTGTATTGGTCTCTAGCAACAGAAGCATTATGATTTTTTGATTTTCCTGTGACAAACATTCCAAATTCTCTCATGACACTTGCATGCACTTCTGGATCACTGAACATTCTACTAAATGCCGTCTTATACCCATTAGCAACTTCACCATCTCTATATGGCGGTATTCTCCCTGGGATAGAAAGTATTTCAGTGGTATAGTACCTCGGAGATAGGGCATATGCAAGGAGGTGCAATGGAGTTGTCATCTTGTTCCAACGATGAAGAACAATTGCTTCCACCCTTTTGTACAAGGTGTCTTCAGGATCATTCTCTTTTTTTTGTATTTCTATTTTTATTTTTTCCAACATTGTGTCCATGCTATCATAGACATCCCCCAAGCATGGTTCATCTGTATCAGCAAACCGAAGCATAGACATGATAGGTTCGGTGAATTCCAATACATAATTCACACGATCCCACCAATCGTCATTCAAGATCAATGCCTTGACTTTTTGGGCCCTCTCTGAATTTGATTGCTTCCATATACTCCATTGGTTGCTAATAACCATTTGACTCAATGCATCTTTCACCTTCACAAGTCGTCTCAGAACAATTGTGTGAGATGCAAACCGGGTCTCGGCAACCTAAGAACATGTTAATAGTAAGTTAATAACACATTTAAAATATGTAAATAATGCAAAAAATTATTTTATTCAATTATGTAAAACATGACATAAATGATAAATGAAACTAAATAAATTAAATTTTAAAATTTACCTTCAACAATTCCAATGTTGAAAAAGTTCTGAAAATTGCTTGTGACATATGGTGGTTTGTCACAAACATCTGGATCTCCTCAGACTCCTGGTATATTTCTTTCACCCACTCTATTTGGGTGCCAATTGCTTGCATCACCAAATTGAGGGAGTGTACGGTGCACGGTGTCCAAAAGATGTGCTCATATCTGGCCTCTACCAAAGCACCTGCAGCCCTGCAAACTTTTGCATTGTCCGTAATTACTTGGACAACATTTTCACTACCCACCATCTCTATGGAGTCAATGAGAATCCTGGAAATGAACTCTGCATCTTTCACTTCCCCTTCACAGTCAACCGCCCTCAAAAACATTGCCCCCTTGGGGGACACTGCAATAACATTAATCAATGGACGGTTTTTGCAATCTTTCCATCCATCGGAAACAATAGATACACCTGTTTCAACCCAAGAATCTCTAATTGGTTTTAGTTGGGCCTCTACATATTTCTTCTCTTTTTGCAATAAGGTGGTACGCACCTTTTCATACCCAGGACTTGTGAAATCAGGAGGTGCACTATTTATTGCTGACACCATGTCCTTCCAATATGGTGATCTCACCAAGTTGAATGGAAGACCATTGGCATAGAGGCAACGTGCAATTTTTTCTTCAGCAATATCTCTTGCCTCCATTTTAAATGCCTTCTCTAATGGACCTCTCTTGCGGGTGGTGGTTTCTAGTTCTTCATCTTCTTCTTCCGTAGAGGGTATAGACAAGAAGGGATGTCTAGAGGGCCTAACTATCTGATGAGTGGGTAATGTTGTTTTTTTCTTTCCGGAACTATAACTAGTTTGTTTTCCTCTTGCAATGGAATTGTCAGCATCTTCTTGTTCTTTTATAAATGCTGCTATTTGTACAGCAGAAAACCCCTTCTTATCTGGGCCCACACACATATTAATCCCTTTACCACCAGGGCCCATAAAATGAAGTTTCACTCGGTAGTAGGAGCTATTATATTGTACATTGCAAAAATTACACTTCCAAACAAACCCCCCACCTCCAGGAATTTGTGAAATTCGTGTGGTATGTCTCCATAAAGGAGATCCTTTATCAATTTTGAACCTTTGGCTTCCATCCCCACCCACTGAACTTTGACTACTGGCCATTGTTGCAATCTCTAAAAAAAATGAAAAAAAAAAAATATATTTGAAAAACTTATTCACAAACTTGAAAAAATTCATCAAAAACTAAGAAACTTAAAAAAATTCATCAAAAGATTGAAGAATAGGGTTTAAATGCATACCTTGAACACTTAAATCTCCTTTGTAGAAGCTATTTGCCACTCCACAATCGATCTCCTTCAAATGCAATCACCTCCCTTCAAAATGCTAAGATGGACACAAAATATGGAGAGAGCAAAATGAGAGGTAAAAATGAAATGTTTTAGTGTTGAAAGGCCTCATATTGGGTCGTTTTAGGGTTTTGAGGCAAAATAGAAATAAAAAAATTGTTTTTTTTCCACTTTTGGGCCCATTTTTTAAGTGCTGGGCCATGGGTTCTTAGGGGTTCGCCCGGGTACGCGGCTGGTACCCCCGGGTCCGCGTACCCACGGGCATGGTACTCGCTGGGCACGCACCCTGTGCGTACCCAGCGCGTACCCACAGGCGAACCCGTACCGGGTTCGCACCCGAACCGAGTTCGAGGCCTGTGGGTACGAATCCGGTAACTTAGGTTTCCGCTTAAGTTGCATAAAAATAACTTTAAATGGCTGAAGCTTAGATTTACTGATTCTTATCATGATAACACTTTGGAAATAATTGATAACATTGGCTCATAAAGGGAAGGAAGAGGATTATGCGCCAACATAAGATGTGGGAAAAGACTGCATGATGCATCATTATATGCAATGTGCATATCCAAATTTATAGAATAATAAAAACAATATTTAAAAGAACAGTAAACCTAAGTTGCTGGTTCAGTTATGAATTTGCCGGTACAGTGGAATTTTTTTCCGGGTACAGTGTGATTGGGTATGGCAGTACTATGGATACACACACACACACACACACTCATAATAACAATATAAATATTAAATATATTAAAAATAAATAAATATCAATTTTTAGAATAGAAATATAGTAAATAAAGTACTTTTCTTTTTTTTATATGCAAGTTGCTGACTTGGGGTCAGCTCCCTTTATATTATATAAAATGGAATTTTTTAAAATTACATCATATAGCTGTGCCACCCTAAACACTGAGGTCCTTACACTGTTTTTTACATTCCATCAAGGACACATAGGGTACCTTGGTCCAAAAAGAAAAAAAACAATTTTTAGCATCAATGATGCAAGAGAGCTTGCCTGCAACTCTCTGCACTTCAAACTTCACACAAATATTTGAAGAAATAAATTAAACAAGACACCAAAAATCAGCAACACAAGTACTTCTTATTGGCTTAATAGCACCTGCAAATCACTGTGCAATACATACAATGGAAGGAAGATACAAAGGCAGCCCTGTGGACTGATATTACATGAAAAATCAGAGATAAATGTCTTGCTACAGGCAAGATTAACAATTACAGGAATGCATTCAAACCACCTCCCAAGTCTTACAATCTCCTTCCTGCACCTGCACACAAATTCTAGAAATCACCACAGATTCACCAATGTCTGCAACAAATGTTTTGCTACTGATTTTTGCCTTCTAACAGCAATCTCCAAGTCTGAAAATGTCTCTCAGGAAGATGCTACACCCAAGTCTCTACTTGCCAAAAATCTGGAACCAACTATCAACAATCCTCTAAAAACAATTAACAAAAACCAAGCCAAAACCTCCAACAAATCCACTACACCAAATCCCACGTCCAACTTACCTGGAAAATCAGTTACAAGCAGCAAATGACATTATTTCAACTCCCAATGCATGTTGAATTCATTCCCTGCCAGACAGGCTACCACTTATCGGCACCGTCATTCCTCAACTCTCCAATTTGAATTGCCAATTCAAATTTTCAGCTCCACTCAGCCTGGGCATCCAAATCATGCCTGCAGGCATGATTTTCATTAAATACAAATTCAAATATTCCTCCACTCCCAAAATCCAATGCCCAGCTAGGGTTCTTAATCTAATATTATAGGAGAGGGATGTGCAAATAAACTAATTCTTTGCAGTTACAAGGAAAAATACACAACAAAGATTATACCATAACATAGGTTTAAGTGGGGAAAACACTTTCGGAAGAAAAATCCAACACTCCAAAGCAAGAAACAATTTTATTATAAGCAATAAAGGTTACAATACAATCACAAGGACATGCACTTACAAGAGTATCACTAATAAGAGATTTGGAACAATTTTGATAGCATAACAATACCTATAAAACTCACTATGAAACTTCTATCTCAAGCATCAAATAAATAGGAGAAGCAATACATGACACCATCATTTGGTAATTAGGAAACCATGAGCTAAAAACATTGGAAAATGGTGTCCACATTCTTAGTTGAAAATCCAACACCCAAATCCCAAGATGAGTCTATAGGCTAAACATAACATATTCCTTTCACTTGCCATAAGCTTGTCATAACCTAGTCGTTAACTTGAGTGCTCCATTTTGGCTTTATTATTTCCATTCAAACATGCCTTATGTTGTATCATAACATGTAATGTCCTAATAGTAAGTCTTTTTTTGGGAAGTTGGACCTGGTCAGGCTACTTTCAATAGTGTAATCTCAGTTGAGGTGTTGGGTTTCTAAGGTTTGATTATTTTAATATTGTATTTCCTCTCTTGAAAGTGAATTTAATAAAGTAATTCTATAACTTTAAGTTAAGGGTCGGAGGGGACAGGTTTTTGTACCTTGGCGCCAAGTGCATTGACTTAAGGTTGTTTTAAAGCATCAGAATCACTTTTGTAGTCTGAATAATAGGGGGATGCCTAAAAGGCTAAGTATGAGTTACAAATTAAAATAAAACAAAAGCAAAGGGAAAAAAGCGTGGTTTTTGAAAGGAGGATTAGGGTTTCTCTAAGCTGGTCGCCCTATCTCTTGTTGTGACTTTATAAACTCATTTTGAAGCCTCATTTCAGTATGTTGAAATGGTTGCATAAGGAGATGCTGCTGGAATCATTCCAGAAGTCTGTAAACAGGTGTTGAGGACGAAAACCCTTGGCATTGAGGATTTGGTTTCAATAATGCAAGACGTACCCTAGCTGGTTGAGGTGTGGTTCCATCCAAAGATCATTTTCAGAGCTTCATTGTTGTAGTTTCAGCAAAACAGGATGAAGATATTTGAGTATTTTTGATGTGTGGTCAGTTAGGTTTTGGTTTTTGGTAGCGTGGTTTCAGTCTTGTGTGTTTTAGAAGGTTTGAGGTGATTACTAGAGTTTTCTGGGCATATTTCATCTGGGTTTGAACTTGGTATTTTGATCATATCTCTGTTATGAATGGGCACGATGTTTTAGGTATTGAAGAAATGAATGCACCTCTCCAAGGCGACTTAAATCATATATTCATTCATATTTATCAAACACTTGCTGATTTAATATAGCAGATCGCCCTGTTTATGATGGCCGCCCAGTCAGAGGTTGGTTTTTGAAATTCTGGTCTGTGAAGTTGGTTCTGGTCTGAGCCATCGTTGGGATTGGAGAAGTGGACTTAGGCGCTGGATTTACAGAGTTTCTGATGGTCTCTTTCATGGTGGAGAACGGTGCAAACTGGAGTTTCTTCTTTGCTGTTATGTGCTGTAATATCTAGGTTTGATTTGTAATTTTCCGAGTATTTAAAGTGTTGTAAAGACTGTTAATTTTCTGAGTATTTAAAGTGTTGTAAAGACTGTTAATTTTCTGATATATTTCCCGAGCAATGAAAACTGAAAATTACTATTGCATGGTAGTCTATCAATGTTATTTTCTCAGTCATATATGTTATCTATCCTTTGGTATGTTGAATCATTGAATGGCACTTGAGAAACACAAACAAACATCCTCAGAAACTTTCAAACAGCAAATAGAAAACTCAGAAAAAAAATCAGGGGTCTTATATTATAGTGGTATCAGAGCCGAGGTGTTGAGGTTGAGACTCTTGGGGGTGAGTGGATTGTAATGTCCCTACATGTCGAGTGGGATGGCCCCACCTTTGGCTCGTGCCCCAGATTCTATGTAATTGGGTGGTGGTCCCCGCCCTGGGATGCTCCGGTGGTACGTCGTGGGAGATGTACCCCACGAGCCACTCTTAACACTTGGGTGCCACCCTTACCACCAGGTCGGTCTTTTGGTGTAGTGGTTGGGCCTTAGTGGTATCAGAGCTGAGGTATCGAGGTCGATACTCTTGAGGGTGAGTGGACTGTTATGTCCTTACGCGTTGAGTTGGATGGCCCCACCTTCGGCTTGTGTCTTGGGGTTTGTGTAATTAGGGGGTGGTCCTAGCCCTCAGATACTCCGGTGGTATGTCGTGGGAGATGTGCCCCACAAGCCACTCTTAACGCCTGGGTGCCGCCTTTACCACCAGGCTGGTCTTTTGGTGTAGTGGTTGGGCCTTAGTGGTATCAAAGCAATGGCAAGGCCCCTTATGCCTATCTTTCCACCTAGAGTAGATGCTCCACTTACTCCTGAGCTCACTATGGTAGATCAGTAAGAACAATTTAGACAAGATTGGTTAAATGCAGGGCCTGGATTTCAACAGGACATATCACTTAGAGAGTACATTGATCTCAAAATGAGGCATACACCCAACAGGGGTAACAGGGATCAACATAATGATTTGCGTAGGAAGGTTGGGAAGCTTAATCTTCCATATTTTGATGGTTCAGGAAAGATGGCAATGAGAGCTTGGGTCCAAAAGTTGGACACCTACTTCACATTAAACCCCATGCCAGATTTGAAATCTATTCAATATGCCTCTATCCATCTAGATGGGATTGCACATGAGTGGTGGTACAATGGAATGGTCACCATGGGACACACTGAAATAACCTCTATTGCTGAGTTTACTGAAAGATTAATTGAGAGGTTTTATAAGAAGGATCCAAAGCTACATTTTAAGGAACTAGCATAGTTGAAGCATGGGGAACAGTTGATTCTTATGTTGCAGATTTTCATAAATTATCTGTGTTAGTGACTGATATATTGGAGAGAAGACTCATAGTTCTCTTCATAGATGGGTTATCCGATCCTTCAAGGGGTTGAATTAAGGCTTTCAATCCACCTACTCTTCAGGAAGCCATAAAGAAAGCAAGAGACATGGAATCATCCACTTTTAAGAGCAAACTTCAGACCAAGGGTTTGCTGCACAAAAAGGAAAAGGATAAAAAACACATTTCTAGGGAACATGAACAGCCCAAAAAACATTACACAAAGATTGACAGTGAGACTCTAAATGAGCTTAGGAGGAAGGGATTGTGCTTTACATGCAAGGAGCCATATACCCAAGGTCATAAATAAGGGAAAGCACTCTTGATTGAGTACTATTCAGGTGAAGAGAGTGAATCAGAAAAATCAGACCAGCAAGCTGATTCTGAATATAGCGGGGATGAAAAGGCATTAGAAGAGGGTGGTAAAGAGGAAGACAAGGATGGGAAGTTAGCCCAACTCCATAGTTTTCAGAGGAATGAGTCTCTTCGTATTAGAGGAGTACTCAAGGGGCAGCGAATGGTGGCATTAATAGATACAAGGGCTACTCATAACTTTATTGATGAGGGCTTGGTTGTACGTAGAGGCCTTCAAACACGAGGTGAGTGGTTTTCGAGTTATGTTTACTGATGGTTTCACCATTCATTGCACTAAGATGGTCCCACAGTTGAGTATACAGTTTGGAAATTATGAAGTTAAAGAGGATTTCTATGTGGTGAGTATTGGAGACATAGATGCAGTCATGGGGATATAGTGGCTATGTTCTTTGGGAGATATCACATTTAATTTTCAGCCCATGGAGCTGAAGTTCAAATCAGATGGGAAGAATGTGGTCTTGAGGGGTATGTCTAATGGAGGACCACGTGTGTTGTTTTTCAAACGAATGGAGAGACTTTTCAGGCATGATTAGGTAGAGTGGGCAGTAGAGTGTGTTATTTTTCCTACAGTTTCAGAAGAGGTTAAGAGGTCTTATCCACCTGATATACATGAGCTGATAAGAGGAGTAAGGTGTTTGGTAGTATTCCTCTAGGTAGGCCTCCTGATAGATGCATTGAGCATGTGATAGAGTTAGAAGAGGGAACTAAACCAGTGATTACCACTCTCTATCGACATCCTAAGAGGCTCAAGGATGAGATAGAGAAGACTATACAGGAGCTTCTAGAGATGGGACATATTCGGCCTAGCAAGTGCCCATTTGCTTCTTCAGTTGTCTTGGTGAAGAAGGATGGGACTATGGGTATGTGTGTGGATTATAGGGCATTGAACAAGAAGAGCATTAAAAACAGGTATCCTACTTCACGCATAGATGAGCTTATAGATGAGTTGCATGGAGCAGTTTACTTCTCCAAGATAGACTTGAGATCGGGGTACCATCAGATTAGAGTTCAGGAGGAGGATGTGGAGAAGATTGCTTTTAGTTGTCACTTTGGACATTACGAGTTTCTTGTCATGCCATTTGGCTTGACAAACGCATCAACTACTTTTGAATCATGCATGAACAAGGTGTTTAGCAAGCAGCTCCATAAGTTCATTTTAATCTTTTTTGATGACATCCTTGTTTTAAGTAGATCATGAGAAGGGCATTTAAAACACTTGGATGAGGTGTTGGGGATTTTGGAGAGTGAGTCTCTTTTTGCAAGAGTCTAAGCGTGAGTTTGGGATGATTGAGTTACTATACTTGGGACATATAATCAGCACTGATGGTGTTCGTGTGGACCTTGATAAGATTAAGGCAATACTTGATTGGCCACCACCTACAAATTTGACACAGCTTAAGGGATTTTTTGGTTTGTGTGGGTTCTATAGGAGGTTTGTTAAGGAATTTTCACAAGTTGTTGCCCCACTTACTAATTTGACCAAGAAAGGGGCATTTACATGGTCCGAATCAGCGCAGAAATCTTTTGATCAGTTCAAGAAATTGATGAGCTCATGTCCAACATTAGCTAATCTAGATTTTTCTAAGCCATTTGAGCTTGAGTGTGATGCATCTGGAGACGGTATAGGAGCCGTCCTCATGCAAAATAAGCATCCCATTGCCTTTGAGAGCAGAAAATTAAGGGGAAGTGAAAGGAGTTATTCCATATATGATAAGGAGATGCTAGACATAATGCATGCTTTGGCTAAGTACAAACAATATCTTGTGGGGGGCAGATTTATTGTAAAAACTGATCATAACAATTTGAAATACTTTCTAAATCAGAAGGACTTGAGTGAGAGACAACAAAAATGGGTTAGCAAGCTTCAAGCATATGATTTTGACATTGAATATGTCAGAGGGAAACGTAATGTGGTGGCTGATGCACTCTCTAGGAGACCTCATTTGTGTGTATTTTCAAAGATAGCAGCAGATTGGAAGGAGAGTATATAGGCTGATTATGGAAAGAACAACTTCTCTAACAACATTCTAGATGGTACTTTGGATGATGAAAAATATAGTGTGAGAGATGGATTGATTTTTTACAAGGAGAGAATTTTCTTGGTGCCTAACACTAAGTTGAAAGAGCAGAGTTTTAAAACATTTCATGACACTCCTATGGCTGGTCATCTGGGGTTCTATAAGACTTATAGGCAGATCTGTGAGAGATTCTCATGGAAGGGGATGAAGGAAGACATTACTAAGTATGTGCGTGAGTGTCAAGTGTGCCAACAAAACAAAAAAATGAGCACACATACCCTGCTGGTCTGCTACAACCACTGCCCATTCCTACTCAAAAGTGGGAAGGTATTTCGATGGATTTCATCACAGGGCTTCCCAAGGTGTAAAGGAAAGATTGTATTTATGTGGTAGTAGACCATTTGACCAAATTTGCCCTTTTTTTTGCCATATGAGTAGGATATTCAGTGTTACAGGTGGTAGATTTGTTTTTTAATGTGTTTAGACTTCATGGGGCACCAAAAAACATCATAAGTGACAAGGACATCAAGTTTATGAGCTTGTTTTGGCAGGAGTCTTTCAAGTTATGTGGTACCGAGTTGACTCCAAGCATTAGTTACCACCCTCAAACAGATGGTCAAACAAAAATAGTCAACAAATGGGTGGAAGGCTACCTTTGGAACTATGTTTGAAGACAACAGAAGGCTTGGGTCAGATGGTTGCATTTGTGGGAGTTTTGCTACAACTCCACATTCTACACGTCCATTAAGATGTCACTTTTCATGCCTTTGTATGGTTACGAAGCACCTAGCTTAATTGATTTGTTATTTGGTGATTGTAGAGTGCCCAGGGAAAAGGATTTCTTGTAGGAGAGCCAAGATATAAGGAGATCCTTGAGAGAGAATATTCAGCATGCACAGAATCAACAGAAGTTGTACGCCGATCAACACCGTATAAAGCGAGAGTTTGAGGTGGGTGACATGATTTATGTTAGGTTGCAGCGTTACAGATAGTCCACTCTCAAGAAGAGTTGAGCGGAGAAGTTGAAACCTCGTTTTTATGGCCCATTCAGAGTTACTAGGAGAGTTGGAGAGGTAGCTTATGAGCTTGAGTTACTTGAAGAGAGTAGAGTGCATAATGTTTTTCATGTATCGTGCCTTAAGAAGACACTTGGACATAATGTGATACCTTCAGTAGTGTTGCCCCCATTGGATGAGGAGGGTAAATCGAAGCTTATACCAGAGGTAGTGATTCATTTTAGGGAGAAGACCATCAAGAGAAGAGTGATACAAAGTACTTGGTGAAGTGGCGGGACTTACCAGGTTAGGATGCTACTTGGGAGAGTGAGCAAATTTTACAACATCCAACATTGCGATTGCTTGAGGGCAAGCAATCTTTTGGGAGGGCGGACTGTAATGTCCCCTCCTAGCCTATGAGTGGTGTTTATCCTTTAGCCTATTCCAGAGTTTCCATAGGCTAAACAGAATTGGTAAAGGAACTCAATTCCAATCCTTTCTGTTGGGTTTTTGGAGTTTCAAGTGGACTTTCTATTTTTAGCAGGGGTCCAATCTAGTGCTTACTGTTTGCAGTAAGTCATTTGGCATATCAATTTTCTTACCAACTTGAGTCTTTGGTGTTTTTACTAAAAATTTTTAGTACTTACTAAAAATAGTATGTCTTTTTTTGGGAAGATGGACTAGGTCAGGGTACTTTCAGCAATGTAATCTCAGTTGAGGCATTTGTTTGCTAAGGTTTGATTATTTTAATATTGTATTTCCTCTCTTGAAAGTGAATTTAATAAAGTAATTCTATAACTTTAAGTTAAGGGTCGGAGGGGACATGTTTTGGTACCTTGGCGCCTAGTGCATTGACTTAAGGTTGTTTTAAAGCATCAGAATCACTTTTGTAGGCTGAATAAGAGGGGGACGCCTAAGAAGCTAAGTATGAGTTAAAAATTAAAATAAAACAAAAGCAAAGGGAAAAAAGTGTGTTTTTTGAGAGGAGGATTAAGGTTTCTCTAAGCTGGTCGCGCTAATCTCTCGTTGTGACTTTATAAACTCATTTTGAAGCCTCACTTCAGTATGTTGAAATGGTTGCATAAGGAGATGCTGCTGGAATCATTCCAGAAGTCTGTAAACAGGTGTTGAGGACGAAAACCTTTGGCATTGAGGAGCTGGTTTCTGTAGTGCAAAACCTACCCTAGCTGGTTGAGGTGTGGTTGCATTGAGGGAGCACTTTCAGAGCTTCATTGTTGTAGTTTCAGTCAAACAGGATGAAGATATTTGAGTATTTTTGATGTGTGGTCAGTTAGGTTTGTGGTAGCGTGGTTTCAGTCTTGGTGTGTTTTAGAAGGTTTGAGGTGATTACTAGAGTTTTCTGGGCATATTTCATCTTGGTCTGAACTTGGTATTTTGATCATATTTCTGTTATGATTGGGCATGGCGTTTTGGGTGTTAAAGAAATGAATGCACCTCTCCAAGGCGACTCAAATCATATATTCATTCATATTATCAAACACTTGCTGATTTAATATAGCAGTTCGCCTTGTTTATGATATTCGCCCAGTCAGAGGTTGGTTTCTTGAATTCTGGTCTGTGAAGTTGTTTCTGGTCTGAGCCATCCTTGGGATTGGAGAAGTGGACTTAGACACTGGCTTTACAGAGTTTCTGATGGTCTCTTTCATGGTGAAGAACGGTGCAAACTGGAGTTTCTTCTTTGCTGTTATGTGCTCTAATATCTAGGTTTGATTTGTAATTTTCTGAGTATTTAAAGTGTTGTAAAGACTGTTAATTTTCTGATATATTTCCTGAGCAATGAAAACTGAAAATTACCATTGCATGCTAGTCTATCAATGTTATTTTTCAGTCATATATGTTATCTATCCTTTGGTATGTTGAATCATTGAATGGCACTTGAGAAACTCAAACAAACATCCTCAGAAACTTTCAAACAACAAACAGAAAACTCAGAAAAAAATCAAGGGTCTTATATTACATAACATGTGTCATAAGTTGGCAAGTCTAACTTCCTCTTACAACTCTCTTATGCATCATGGATGCTTTTACATTTCCAATGTGTGAGGTCCAATCTTTGAAGACCATAACTTTTGATCTAAGAATCTCATTGAGCCCATTGTTTTTTAAATTGTAGAGCTCAATTTATGGGTTATTGAATTTTTCTATTGTATAGCCAAAAAATTGCATTTTTGTGTTATTAACAATAGGATTAAAGGTTGAGACACCTTTCCTAACAGTATCCTTGTACAAATTTTACCCTTCATAAGATGAGAAGAAAAAGTTGTAGGATAAAAGTGCCTCCCAAGAGAGGATGAAGAGAGGTGGTCTAGGTTACTCCTTTGAAAATGTGAGAAGGATAAAACCCCATGCAAGGAAAAAATCTCTCAAAATAGAGAAAAGAAGAGAGGCAATGCAACCTCCATCTCCCCACTCCCTACACCCCAAATGTGTAATCTCTTGCACTGATGGTAGATGCTTGATAATGAATGCAAAAGATGATCCAAGATCGCTAAACAACATTTCTGCCCTTAGGAAGAACCATAGCCAAGATATATATAGAATGTCTTCCCATATCTAAAAATAATATGAAGGAAGAAAAATTATAAAGTATATCTTTGGAAGTTGCTTAGGTGTCACCATCTTGGTGTTGAAAGGTGCCACAATGAAATTGGGAGTCCTAGGCCTAACTAAAGAAAGTGAAAATCTAGAACCTGGTGGAAATGAATGTAGAACAAAATCTAAAGGCAAAGAAGAATCTTCCAAATGTTGCTCAAGGATCTCCAAGCTAATGCCAAATTGTGATAAATGAATAGGTGGACAAACAACAAGATTGACTAAATGTGCTCTCATGACATTCGAAGAAGATGATAAAACTCCATAAGAGCTAACATCAAAGAGGAGATAAGTGTCCTCAATGATGTTCTCCAAATATGTAGGAAGGGACACATAAAACAAACTTGAAATGTCTGCCAAAGTACTCATCCCAAGTAGTTGTATTTGGAAGACGATATATATGATTGTGCCTCATTGAATCACTAGAAGCCCGAGTTGAAGTAACACTGAACTCTAAAGAAGCAAGAGATGGTATATCAACATAGGTCTCTAGGACTTTAGTTCATGAAAGGGTATCAAGGTTCAAATGACCATATTGTATCTTCTCAAAAGTGTTTACATTGGATGCTTGAGTGTGAACATCATATGCTTTTGCCAATGTTGGAATACAAGAGTCCTTAGCCTCAAGATTTTTATTTGTAGATAATGAAGATGAATCCTTTGAATCTGTGATAGGAGTTATAGAACTAGTATTCGAAGAAGTCACCATATCATCACCACGTTCACGACTTCCCAATGATCAAGCATGATAGTTGTTTTATGGTTATGTGGTAGATCCTCAAAATCATCTAGAGGAACAAGACAATCTTGTATAAGAGTGAATTTGCACCCTATGTGCAATTCCCCATTTTGCCTTTGTCCACCTTAGAAAACCAAGTTCGGAGGCTTAATTCCACTTAAGGCCGCTCTTGGCGGTCCACTTGGCGCCTGTTTTGAGCGTCGGTGGAGGTGCTTTTGTCGGAGACGCCCGCGCGACGCACAAACGTTTGCGCAACGCGCTTACGTCCCTGGCAGATTCCTGTGGCTGGACTTGCAGAGGCGTTACACTTCTCATTGGTAATGAAGTTGTAATGCCCCCTTCGGTTGACCGACACGAATATGGCCG
>VDFB02370599.1:85356-109348 GCA_007258455.2 Sequoia sempervirens | reverse complement strand
TGTGTGAACAACTGGGTTGTGTCTTGTTGCAATTGCGACTGTGATCCTAAATGTTAGTCCAGTTCTAAATATGAAAATAAGCTAAAATGCAATGAGGAAAAACACAAAGGGACACCTCAAGATTAGTTTAAGGAATAATAAAGCAAAGAAACAAGATAAAATGAAGATTGTAATCTATTTATACCTTCTTTGCTGCTGAAAACTCCTTGGTTGGCCCTTGATTTAGATTGCTTTGTGTGCTCCTTGGATGGCTCTTTATGCAAGATTGACAATAGGACTAGATGATAGTGCAAATGACTAAAATGGCTTGGCTAAATGAATGAAATGCTTGTGAGTTGAGTGTTCAAAATGATAGCATTTAGTTGCAAAATGACTAAGTGTTGTAAATGCCTTAGAGGAGGGGGTATTTATAGAGGAATTTGAATTCTCTAGAGAATTCAATGGTTGAGATTTATCCAACAAGGCCAAGATGAAGGGCTAAGGTGAGTTGAGGACTCAAAAGCCCTCACATTTTGACATGTGGAATGTGAAGTGGCTAAGGGTGAGATGATGTGTAGGTGATGTGGAAGGGAGGTACATGATGTGTAAGAAGGACATGTACCTTGGAAGTACATTGGGAGATGAGAAGATTCCTTAGAGGAATAAATGTGAATTAAAAATTCACATGCTTGGGAGAATCTAGTGGATAAGAGAGGGTCTCTAAAAAGGTGGAAGTTTGTCACATGTGACTTGATGTGACAAGTCAAAGATTCTAGAAGATGCATGGAAAAATGGTATTCTAGGAGGAATAAAAATGAATTAAAATTCACATGGGGAAGAGAGGAGCCTTGAATGAATAAAAAGGAATTAAAAATTCCTTGGGGGATGGGGAGAGTTGACCAAGATACTGATTAGGCTTAACTAATCAGTAATTAGAGGATAATTAGGGGTTAATGAGGATTAGAAGCCAACTTGCAAAAGTTGGAGGATGTGACACATCCTAATCAAGGATTAGGCATGTGCACATCCTTAATGAAGAGATTAGGAGATGGATTAGGATTAGATGAAAATGACATGTGAGGAATTAAATAAATGTAATATTTATTTAATTCATTTGATGAAAAGGGGATTAAGGAGGGTAAGGTATTTAATTATTAATTAAATACTTTAGGGATTTGGCAGAATTACGGATATTAATTAAATAATAGTAATATTACTTAATTAACTCAGATAAGAGGATGTTTAGATGAAAAGTGATAAATTTGGATAAATTAAGTGTCCAAATTTGGATGTCTACATTTTGCCACTCTTTGAGATGGTGTTACAAAGTAGCATCATTTCAAAGAATATTAAAATATAGAACCCAAAAGGAGATGGTTATATTGGAAAAGATGCCTCAGTCATTCAAAGGAGTGACTAGGAAGGAAAAAAATGGGGGTGAAGATGAAGATTAGGGATTGAGGATGCCCCCTCGAGAGGACATGCGGGTTCAAGAGAACACAAATGTGCTCTCGAAATGGATGAGATGATGAAATAGGAGATGAGGAAGAGGATGCAAGGGGATGGATATGAAAGGATGAAAAGGCGACAGGAGGTTGGGAAGCACAAATGGATGCAAGGATGAAGATGATGTTGCCCCAGTCAAGCTACAAGCGAAAATGGGTGGATGATGGATGGAGTGTCGTCAATGAGGGAATGATATATCCCGAAACAACACGAAGATAGGGGAGGATACATCCAAATAAAAAGGGGTGTTGATGAGGGAATGATACATCCCAAAAAAACACCAAAGGATAGGGAAGAATACATCCCGATGATGAGGATAATGATGAGGATGATTGGATTGAGGCTTGTAACAAGGCTGGGGATAGGACCAAGGATGCGATTAGATGATTCAGGCTAAATGGAATGGATGGGGATTGGATATATATGTGAGATGAGGATGAAGGATGAATGGATGGGGGGATTTTGATAGATGAGAGGATGGGGGATGCATGCAAGATGATAGAATAGAAAATGAAATGCAATCCTAGTGCAATTTTCCATCTTCGGAGCACTGATTTTTGCTATAGCATAAGACACAAAGTGCCAGGGTAGGTGGAACCAAGGCGGATTAGTGTCTAATGCATGAAACAAACACAACAGACAAGAAGGCTATCACAACACCCCAAAGTCACCATGACTTTGGTCGGGCCAGGTATTGGAATAACCACAAGCACACGTGGATGCCCTAGCGTAACACAAGACCACAAGGATCTATTAGAGTAAAGGTTTTAACTTAATCATGTTAATTAAGTTACCTTTATTCCTCTCTTAAGATTTCACTTTAGATGCATATTGTGACATTTAATAATTATATTAATTATTAAATGTCTACCTATTAGGGTTACTTTTTAGGTTTTGCTTGATCTCCTTTTAAGGATTGATCTTTGTAATTATTTCATCAATTCAACTAATGCAATCTCTCTTGAAGGTTGCAGAGTACCCTTTCTTTTTTGTCTCCATCTCTTCATTTCTGTGACAGGTTATTTGCATGCAGGTGATCTTCCCTCACTACCTACTCCTCCCTCTTCATCTCTTGAGGATTACTTATCTCTTGCAGATGATGCAGATGATGATCCACCATCTTCACCACCACCAGTTGCTCCGCATTTGCCTAGGTGGGCCTGTGTTACTATTGATGTAGCTGGTTCTTTGGCAGGTGATCCTTCAGATACTTGTCATACTCGTGCTCAAACATCTAGTTCTAGTCTTTTGAGTCATGCCATTTCGGATGATCCTCAGAAGTTTTCAGAGGTGACAGGTCACCTTGAGTGGGATAGGGATGGATGAGGAGTATTCTTCTTTGATGAAGAATCATACTTGGGATCTTTGTCCTCTTCATAAGGGAAGAAAGTTGGTTCGGTGCAAGTGGGTGTACCTTACTAAGTATGTTACAGATGGTTCGATTGATAAGTATAAGGCACATCTTGTTGCGAAGGGGTTTTCTCAGGTAGAGGGTATTGACTACTCCGAGACCTTTGCTCCTGTCACCAAGATGAACTCTATATGCCTTGTACTTTCACTTGCAGCTTCACAGGGATGGATAGTGTTTCAGATGGATGTGAAGAGTGCTTTCTTGCATGGAGACCTACATGAGGAGATCTATATGGAGTAGCCTTAGGGATTTGTGTAGGACACTTCTTTGGTTTGTAGAATTTGACGTTCATTGTATGGTCTCAAACAAGCCCCTCGGGCTTGGTATGAGAAGATGGACTCTTTCTTGCTTTCCTCTCACTTCACATGCTGTCATTCTGATCACACAGTGTATATTCAGCATCAGGAGGGTGATCTTTTGATTCTTGTGCTATATGTAGATGATCTCATTCTTACAGGTAGCTCATCCTCAATGATTCAGAGTGTTTAGAGAGCTTTGATGGAGCAGTTTGAGATGATAGATCTCGGTCTTCTGCACTTCTTTCTGGGTCTACAGGTTATTCAGTCTTCAGATGGGATTTCCATATTTTAGGAGAAGTATGCTCTTGATATGCTTTAGAGATTTGGCATGCTTGATTGCAAGCCTACCCCCACTCCATTTCAGTTAGGTGTTGTTTTGTCTTCCACTTGTTCTACTCCTTCAATGGATCCCACTTTATACAGGCAGTTGGTTGGTAGTTTGTTGTACCTAACACATTCTTGTCCTGATCTTTCCTTTGCGGTTGGTCTTGTCTCTCGGTTCTCCCATGATCCTCATGAGAGCCATTGGCAAGCAACCAAATGTATTTTGAGGTACATTCGAGGCACCACTCATTATGGAATTCACTACACTTTAGGATCCCCTCATATCATTGACTTCATTGAATCAGATTAGGCTGGTGATGTCAATGATCGGAAGTCTACTTCTGGCTTTGTTTTTTTACCTTGGTTCTGGTCCTATCACATGGTCTTGCAAGAAGCAGTCTGCTATTGCATTATCATCTATAGAGGCTGAGTACTGAGCAACAGTATTAGCTAGTTAGGAGGTTTTATGGCTTTGAGAGTTGATGACAGAGTTTGGGTTTCCTCTAGATAGTCCCACTATTCTTTGGTGTGACAATCAGAGTGCCATTCACATTTCTCGCAACCCAGTGGAGCATCAATGGACTAAGCACATTGAAATCCACATGCACTTCATCAGGCAGTTGATTTAGGATGGTTCTATCATCTTGGAGTACATTCCTACAGAGGAGCAAGTTGCAGACATCTTCACTAAACCTTTGGCATCTCCGCGCTATCTTTAGTTGCGCTCCATGCTTGGGGTGAAGGAAGTTGTCCTTGGGGGGTCTCAGTGAGGCCTTCCTTCCTTCATGTTTTTTTTTGGCGTGTTTCTTTATCTCTTTTTGGAGAGGAGTTTTTTTCCCACTGGGTTTTCTCCTTTACACCGCTTTACAAAGATTTGGTTGTATTTGGGTACTTGATCAGGCCTAGTTGCCAGGACCCAATTTCACTTTCATGCATTGTAGTTACCTTTGCTTTCTTGCACATGTTTGTAGCTGTACTTTTGTTCATCTTAAGGGGGGGTGTTAGAGTAAAGGTTTTAACTTAATCATGTTAATTAAGTTACCTTTATTCCTCTCTTAAGATTTCACTTTAGATGCATATTGTGACATTTAATAATTATATTAATTATTAAATGTCTACCTATTAGGGTTAATGCTTAGGTTTTGCTCGATTTACTTTTAAGAATTGATCTTTGTAAATAATTCATTCTATTGTTCTGATAATATATCTCTCATATTTCAGAGCTTCAAAACCCTCTTGCTTTTTTCTCCATTCTCTTCCCTGTGACATGTATCCCTTTGCATGCAGGTGTTCTTGGACTCCGAAGTTGGTTTTGACAACTTCTACAGGATCTAGGTGGGTACTACGTGGGACAACCAAGAAGACACAAACAAACAAAAGATCAAGATATGCCCCTATGTGTACCAGTCAAAGCACACCATGATATGATGGATCAACGCGACCTTGAAAAGTGATGATAGGGAGCTCAAATGATAAACAAAATCCAAAAGCATCAAAATATCACAATCAAATTCAAATTTCCTTTGCCATAGGATCAAGGGGGTGGATGGGATTGATGAGGTCGGTTAGGAAGGATGCATCTTGTTGAGATCGATGATGGATTCAAAACCGATTGGATCTGCTGATACTAGTGGATCTCATTTGTTAAGAACTAGCTAGATAAGGGCATAGCTTGATGACACGTCACAAGGGAGACAAGACATGAGAATGACACACCCTAAAGACCTAGGGGCTTGGGGGTTGATAAAAGATTAGCCTTGCCTATGTGAAAGCACATAGACCTCGTAGTTCAATAAAAGGCTGATGACTGACCATGGATAAAAGTAGAAAGATGATGATGAAGACTAATGGTGGATGACAAGGACCAGAGGGAAAAAATTAAAGACCGAGTATAGACGATAAAGGAGTGAATGGAAAAAGCCTCGGGGGTGGATCAAACAATCGACCTTGCCTACGTGAAAGCGTAGGGGCAACGTAGTTCGACCAAAGGCCAAAGACAAACAATGGATAAAGGGTGATGAGATGAAAATGATGGTACTGATACGATGAGATAGGATAGACCTGTTGGATTGGATAGGATGATAGTGACTACATGAAGCTCAGGGATGGGATAGTTATCCAAATTATCAGAAGATGAATTGGGAGGATGGTATGATGGAGAGATGAATGATGAGAAAGAATAGGAGATTGAAAAGATGTGTAAAAGAAGAAAAAGTGATGGTGATGATAAGAGATAGATGGCATTGGGTTGCATGGAGGGAGGCCTATAGCCAGATACCAATGAAAAGGGATTGTGAGATGGGATGAGGATAAAGATGAAAGAATGGATAGAGAGATAAGGATGGGGAGTTGGAAGGGATGTCGTAGTAGATGGATAGGAAGATGAAGGTATGTTATGATAGATGATGTCTCCAAGGACTATCTCACAAAGGAAGTAGATGCCCCCACTATAGATATGTCATGTATGATGAGGCATGAGGGATGGAAGAGAGTGGATGGGAAGATAAAGGAGATAACTAGAGGAGGATAGGATGGTTGACTAAGGAATATGATAAAGCATGTAGGAAGGGAATGTATACCAAGAGGTGTCCAAATCATGCATAGATAGGTGCCCCTGTTTTGATCAAGATCACAAGAAGGATGGAGGGATGGGAGATAATTGGGCTATGATGGTAGGATGCAAAAGATAGGTGGGATGGAGAAGAGGACGTATAGTAGGAAGATGGGTGCATAGTTGGAAGCATAGTGGATGGAGGGAATGCACATAAGGAAGCTACCCCCAAGTGTGGAAAAGGACGAATGGGGATTTACGCATGATGCTTGTTTGCTAGGTTTTCATCATTGGACGAATTATTTCTTTACTTTTTTTTTTGTATTTTTGTATTTTTTTTTGGATAGAATGTGGGTGGAGATGGATAAGTATAGGGAGGTGGATAACAAAATGCGGAAGACATGTGATAAGGATATGGGTGAAGGATTCAAGCATCAAATTCTATATGAATTATTAAGAGCCTATGTTTGAAGCGACTATTGGATGTTGGTACAACCTTATTAGGATAAATGGATTATGCAAGAGGATGAATTAGAGGGATTTGATGGGGGAGGTATGTGAGATAATGGATGAGGGGTTGGAAAGGGTATGGATAGAATGATTTGGTAGGTGTGTGATGAGGTGGTGAGTTCAAGACCAACATTGGCACATACGGTGATGGATGTGAAATGATAAGAGGATTAATGGATGGAGAATGTGAGGATAATGGAGGAGATGGGATAGTGAATTTTGGGACATAGGGACCCAAAACTGATTTAGGAGAGGGTGGATGAAAATGATTAGCTTTTGGATTAGCAACTTTGGATGTTGTTACATATTTTTCATTTGAATGTGTTGCATCTTTTTTCTTTGGGATCCGTATGGTTTTGATCTTTGCTTTGGTGGACCTTTGTGGCCAATGGGTTTGATTTGGATTTTGGATCTGATTTTTCTTTTTGTCACAATGTCTTTTAGAGGAGACATGGGGAGCTTTAGATTTATGCGGATGTTTGGATTTATGCCTTTTTGCTTTAGTATCCAAAGTGATTTTGATAGAAATTGGATGGATACGAGGAGATGGATGACATGGAGCGATGGAGGTAGGAGTATGGTGATTATGTGTAGATGGAGGATGTTTAGGTATGTGCCTTTGTTGATCCTAATTATGGGATATACTAGTGGGATGTTTATGATGGGTGACATGGATAGGTGATGGATGGATGAAAGGATGAATATGACGAGATGGAGGGGGTGATTTTGGGATATAAAGGCCCAAAATGGACGTAGTGGGTGGAGGGAAATAAGTACCCAAGGTAGATGGAGTAGATGAAGGATGGGAGATGGTGGATGGAGGGATGTAAGGACCCAAAATGGATGGAGCAGATGATGGAGGAATATGGATGGTTGTTTTGAGGTGATACGATGGAGGAGAAGGAATGGAAACATATGATCTAGTGGAGCGATGGGAAGAGCCTATATTTCTTTTGGAAGAGGCTTGTTGAGAACGTCTAAAGCTTGTACCAACATCTTTAGATTGTGATTCTTGGGAAATAGGTCCAAGACTTTGCATACAGATTTGTTCTTTGACCTGGATGGTATCTAAAATACCTTGCTCATGAAGGCCTAAACATTTTCCTTGATAGTTCATGTTCTTGAACATTTGATCCATGATAGGATTTTTGTTATTCTGGAAGAATGATGCGAGTCCATCATTAGGTGGGGGAGGATGGGTGGTATATATGTTGTGTTTTTCTTCTAAAAGGAGACCACCATGGAATAATGTGAGAGTATCAAGGAGATATACAAGTGGTGAGGGGATAGTAGGTTTAGGAAACGATGGAGGATCATGAGATGGAGATGAGGGGATAGCAGTATCTTGATTGAGACAAGGGAGTGGTAAGGGATCAAGAGAGGGATTAGGTGATGTGATAGGATCTAGATTTGTGGTAGCGGGTGATGGAGATGGAGATAAGGGCTCGTGTGATGGAGTGATTGGATCTTGAGTGCAAAGGAGACCATGGGATGGAATGGATGAAGGACTATGAGCTTGAGATGGACTGGATGGGATTGCGGGATCTTGATGTGGAGGAGGGGACATGGTGGTATGCTTTGGATCAAACTCTTGGAATGACTCATCTTGTGTGGGTGGCATGATAACAAAGTGTTGGAGGGAATCTTCAAGTGGGGGAGATGGAAGTAGGAAGGATTCCTGAGGTTCATGGAAATGGGTTTCAGTACTACTAGGAGTGGGAGGAGTGGATTGGATTTGGGTATCTTTGATGGATTGGGTGGATCTAGGAGTAAAGGGAGTGGATTGGACTTGGGTGTCTTCAATAGATTCAATAAGATTGATCGATGATTTTTAAGATCGAATGATGGATCGGATAGGATGATGAGAGGGATTGGAAAACCCTATTCGAAGATTACCCTAGGTGACTTAGGATACAAATTGATCGGATTAAAGGATGAATGGATGATTGCGGCACCGAATCCACCTTGAGCTTGAAGGTGAATTGATTGGGCCAACGATGATGATTAACTTAGGAAGGATGACAATCCTAAGTAGATGTTGATGATCACGATCAATTCAGACACTTAGGTCAATTTGGATAATAACCTGAAACAAAGTTCAAGGGATTTGGATGGGGAAAATGATGATTTGATTGGACAAATGGATGATAAAAATGGATGAACAAATACTCAAAATCAGAATGGATGAACGACTACTCGGAATGAGTAAACGACTGCTCACAATGGATGAATGATTCTTGGAATGAGAAGATGAAGGTTTGGAATAGATGAAAGATTACTTGGAATGAGTAAAGGAGAGTTCAAAATGATAGAAGAAGGTTTGAAATGGATGAACATTTACTTAGAACGAATGATCGGAATGACAAAACAAGAATTCAAAATGATGAAAGGAGGTTTGAAATGGATGAATGTTTACTCGGAACGAGTAAACAAATGATCAGAATGATAGAACGAGAATTCAAAATGATGAAAGGAGGTTTGAAACGGGTGGATGTTTACTTGGAATGATAGAATGAGAATTCAAAATGATGAAAGGAGGTTTGAAATGGATGAACGTTTACTCAGAATGAGAAAACGAATGATCAAAATGATAGAACGAGAATTCAGAATGGATGGATGAAAGGTCAAAATAGATGGAAGATTACTTAGAACGAGTAAACGAATGATCAAGAGGGACAAACGACTACTCGAAACGAGTAAGCGACTACTAAGAACAAATGAATGACTCTCAAAACGAGAAGGCAAAAGCTCAAAATGAATGATAGATTACTCAGAATGAGTAGATGATTGATCGAAACAGGTGAACAAGAGCTTGAAATGATAGAAGAAGGTTCAAAATGGATGGACGTTTACTAGGAACGAGTGAACGGATGATTAGAATGGATGAATAGGACAAAATTGAAGAAGATGGAGGGATGGATCTTAAGATTTATTTTGATATCCAAAGATCTTGAATGCAGATGGAACAAATCTCAGATTGGGATTAGATTAAAGCTCAGATCAAGATTGGATTGAAAGATATGATGGGATTGGTTCCATCGGTCAGATTTGGGAATTGGATATGTTTATTGTTTGTTTGCCAAATTTTTGTTGCAGAGGGGTGAATTTTCGCTCACAGAGGGGCGGATTTTCCCTTCTGGGGTGAATATGCCCTCACAGAGGGGTGAATTTTCCCTTCTAGGGCGAATATGCCCTCACAGAGGGGAAAATTTTCCCTTCTGCATGGCAGATTCGCCTCAATGTGGGGAAATTCACCCCACTGCTTTGTGGACTCTCTAAGTGGGTAAATAGGTTGTTAGAATGAAGAGACGGGTGATTGGAACAGGGTGTTAGATAATTGGATTGAGGAAATAGATGATTGGATTGGGAAAACAAATGATAGGAGTGGATGAACAAGCACTTGAAACTGGTAAATGATTGTTTGGAATGGATGAACGATTGAAAGCTCAAAATGAGTAAACGATTGATTAGAAAGGATGAACAACTCTCAGAATAAGGAGATGGATGCTTGGAATGGATGAAAGATTACTCGAAATGAGTAAACAGAGGATTGAAAGGGATGAAAGACTACTTGGTCAAACGAATGTTGGAATGGCTAAGCGAAGGTTTGGAATGGCTAAATGGAGGTTCAAAATGATAAAATGGAGCTTTAGAATGATCAAATAGATGTTTCAGAGGTTTAGAATGACAAAATAGAGACTTGGAATGATTAGATAAAGATTTGGAATGGTTAGATGATGATTTAGAGGCTAAATGGAGCTAAACAGGGCAATTTTGGCTGCTCAGGAGGTAGTCCAGTTTTAAATATGCAAAATAACTAAAATACAATGAGGAAAAACACAAAGAGACACCTCAAGATTAGCTTAAGGAATAATAAAGCAAAGAAACAAGATAAAATGAAGATTGTAGTATGTTTATACCTTCTTTGCTGCTGAAAACTCCTTGGTTGGCCCTTGATTTAGATTGCTTTGTGTGCTCCTTGGATGGCTCTTTATGCAAGATTGACAATAGGACTAGATGATAGTGCAAATGACTAAAATGGCTTGGATAAATAATTGAAATTCTTGTGAGTTGAGTGTTCAAAATGACAACATTTAGTTGCAAAATGACTAAGTGTTGTAAATTCCTTAGAGGAGAGGGTATTTATAGAGGAATTTGAATTCTCTAGAGAATTCAATGGTTGAGATTTATCCAACAAGGCCAAGATGAAGGGCTAAGGTGAGTTGAGGACTCAAAAGCCCTCACATTTTGACATGTGGAATGTGAAGTGGCTAAGGGTGAGATGATGTGTAGGTGATGTGGAAGGGAGGTACATGATGTGTAAGAAAGACATGTACCTTGGAAGTACATTGGGAGATGAGAAGATTCCTTAGAGGAATAAATGTGAATTAAAAATTCACATGCTTGGGAGAATCTAGTGGATAAGAGAGGGTCTCCAAAAAGGTGAGAGTTTGTCACATGTGACTTGATGTGACAAGTCAAAGATTCTAGAAGATGCATGGGAAAAGGGGATTCTAGGAGGAATAAAAGTGAATTAAAAATTCACATGGGGAAGAGAGGAGCCTTGAATGAATAAAAAAGAATTAAAAATTCCTTGAGGGATGGGGAGAGTTGACCAAGGTACTGATTAGGCTTAACTAATCAGTAATTAGAGGATAATTAGGGGTTAATGAGGATTAGAAGCCAACTTGCAAAAGTTGGAGGATGTGACACATCCTAATCAAGGATTAGGCATGTGCACATCCTTAATGAAAGATTAGGAGATGGATTAGGATTAGATGAAAATGACATGTGAGGAATTAAATAAATGTAATATTTATTTAATTCATTTGATGAAAAGAGGATTAAGGAGGGTAAGGTATTTAATTATTAATTAAATACCTTAGGGATTTGGCAGAATTAAGGATATTAATTAAATAATAGTAATATTACTTAATTAACTCAGATAAGAGGATGTTTAGATGAAAAGTGATAAATTTGGATAAATTAAGTGTCCAAATTTGGATGTCTACAGTGACTTCAATTTTTCTACCTCTGTTTTAGATTTTGAAAATTTTTCATCTTTTTGCTTCAATTTCATTTTGAGTATCATATTTTGCATTTTATATTCTTGTATTTCTCTTTCCAACCTAGATAATTTAAGTGCAATTTGAACTTGTTGTTCTTCTTCTTTCCTTTGGTTTAAATTATCATCAGGATCCTCCTGTTGTTCCAAAGGTAGCTTTCCCTCTATATGGATAAATATTTCCTCTATTTGTTCATTGAGCTGGGTTGGAGAACTAGTGGTAACATTTTAAATTTGGGGCTCATCTTCTTTTTCACCTACAATAGTGGAGACAACCGGGGTTTCGATAGGAGATTCTTGAGCAACAAAGCTGCCTTCTTTTTGAAAAGTAGGGCTTGGAATAGAAGTTTCTCCAACAGGGGAACTAGAAAATAATTCTAGGGAGTTGTTTCTTGGTGATTGAGAACCTTCCTTTCCTTCTTCAAGTTCTTCTACCTCAGATTCCTCAACTTGAATTACAGGAGGAGATTTTTGAGCTTTCCTCTTTCTTCCTCTTTATAACTTCTCTTTCCCCTTAGGTTTTTCAAGTTTTTTAACCTATTTCCTCTTTTTTCAATTTTTTTTCTTCTTAATCCCCTTTTTCTTTTTACTATTTTCTTCTTCAGTTTTATGCTCTTCTGAGGTTTCTATTTCTTTTGATTTTCTTTTCCTTGAAGGTTCTGCCTCCTCAGTACCTTGTTTTGGAGGCCTCCCTTTAGGTTTATCCCTAATTTTCTTTGAGCTCTTTTCCTTTTCTACTTTTAAAGTTTTTCTCATAGGGGTTTTCTTTTTTTAAGAACCCTCATCCTTAGTATTCATCAAAAACTGGCTCCATCCTTCCTCACCATTTGGTTTTTGCATACAATGATGCTTAACAATTAAATGCATTAATCCATGATGCATTATCCTACTCTCCTTTTCTTTACATTTCATTTCCATATCACTAATTTGTGAAAAAAAGAATGTAGGTAGATTTACCCTTACCTCTGGCTTATCTTCCCCATGGCGAATATGAATCAACAACCAAAGAGCTGGCCCTAAAATTGTAGAAAATTGGCCTTCATAGGTAAATTATTTCATTAAGTAGAGGACAATTGATGACTAGGGTTCTTGGAGGCTTCCTCGTTCAATGCCTTTATTCTTCCCTTTGTGGATTTAGAAAGTCAACAAAGGCTCTGGGTCGACATGGAATATTTCCAGAAGCTCCTTTAAATCATGTTGACCTCATTTCACAATTTCTCCTTCTACATGAATTCCAAATAATGCACTAATTATGACTTTAGACACCTCAATAAATTCTCCTCTTACCACTATGAAATTTATGTGGAAATTCCTAAAAAATTCCTGAATCACATCCCACTCATACCCTTCATATTTGAGAATGGAGTCTAACCAATTGGCTTGCTGCAACCATCTTTTGGTTTCACTGTCTATTATAGCCTCCTTTGGCTCATCCATTCTCTTGTAACCCATTTTTATAGACTGAGAACTTGAGAAATCAAGAAGAATTTCAGTTAGGAGAAAATGCAAAAAAGGTGATATTGCAGAAATGACAACAGTTTTTTTCTCTTTGCTAAATGAATGTGAAATATCTCATGAATGCTTCTACTTGGACATTAAATATCCTTTATCCTCCATAATGTTCAATTGTTATGAAGTACACTTTGCACACCTGCAACTTCGTGCCAACAATTTTTTTTTTGAAATTTGCTGACGAAAGGTGGCGAAAGTACATTCATTGATCTCATCGTACAAATTTCTTTTTCCAAAATCACTACTTCATAATAATTACTTGAAAATTGAGCAAGTAATGCCACCTCATATTCTAATTGCTTAATAAATTATACTTGGAATTTAACATGATGAGATGACCTCTATAATAGCTTTATGATAAATAATTAATGTATTTAAACTTTTGAAAATAAATGCATCATATAAACACCTACCTCCCAATGGTGTGAAATGACATCGATGTTGACAAATGATATATTTGACAGCAGAGTAAGCTGCAATAGCCTTCGCTATTTTAAAAAAGGATTAGAATTTTTCAGAGTTCACTAGATTGTATAGTGTACTCAATCACAATTGATAAATGCAATGCTTTTACGCGCTTATCCCTTTAAAATAAAAAAGGGTAGCATGCTGGGCTCAACCTTTGTGGGAGCCCACTTTTCTCCACATGCTGTAATGTCAAATCATGAAAATTTGGAATATCAAATGAACCTATACCTACACAGTGAACAAACAAGTTAGCAAAATAATAAAGCTGAATGCTTCCAACATTGTATTAATTTCTCTACTCTTGAATGCTTGTGAATTGTATCAATTGGTCATTAATAACTCAAAGCTATCGGAAGTCTTCCTCTCAAATTTTCTTTAAAATATCTAGAGCAACCGACCAGGAGCAATTAGGAGCTATTGCGAGCTGAATTAATTTGAACATTTAATCAACACTTTCATTAAATAATTTATTTTCGATGCCATCTGGAGCTATCAGGATCTTCCCGATTTTGTGAGGATCCATCAGAACCTATCCAAACCTGTACCTACAAGAGACAAGAAGATTAGGATTTTTTTTTTGAATAATTTTTTGGAAGGTAAAACACTATTTCTGGTTTTTGATTTACCCTCTTTATTCATGGCAATTGAACAATATTAAGAACAAGAAACTTCACCTAAAGAAGAAAAATCTTGGTAAAATTTTCTATCCTTGATTGAAGTTCAGTTGTAAACTCTTCCTTTGATGTTGGTTTATGATAAAGCCTAAGCCTATGTCCATTTACCAATATTGTCTTCCTTTCTCCATCAATAGGTGTTAATTGGACAACTCCATTATCAAAGACTTCTTTAATCTCATATGGTACAAGCCATCTGGTATACAACTTCCCTTTGAATTCTTGAAACCATGAATCAAACAATAATGCCCAATCTCCTATAGTAAATTGTTTATTGCGAATATTCTTGTCATGCCACTGTCTCCTTTTATTTTGAATGATCTTCATTTAATGAAAATCTTCCATCGTCATTTCATCTAACCTATTCGATTGGAACACTCTATTTTTTTTGTGCTTCAGTCAGATTTATACCCACATTTAAAGCTATTCTAAGTGTTTCAAGTTCAAATTGTATAAGAAGAATAGGCATCTTCCCATAAACTAATTCATATGGAGAAAAACCTGTGGTTGTTTTCCAAGTTGTATTGTATACCCATGCAACCTCTGTCAATTTATTAGACCAATCACTCTTTCAAGATGAAATTGTCTTTGTGAGTATATTCTCCAGTTCTCTATTAGTCACCTCCACTTGCCCATTTGCTTAAGGATGGTATGGTGATGAATTTATATGTTGAACTTGATATTTCTAAAGAAATGTCTGCAACGTTAAAGACACAAATTGAGGTCCTTGATTTGATACAAGTGTTCTAGGTGTTCCATACCTCTGTAGAATGTTTTTGTATAAGAAATCTACAACTCTTTCTTCTTTAGCAGCTATTAACGCTTTGGCCTCTTCCCATTTAGTAAAATAATCAATACATACAAGGATGTAATGTTTTCCTTTTGATGGTGGATCTATGGAACCAAAAAATTTGATTCACCATTTTTCAAATGTCTCCAAAGAAACTTGTTTTTGAAGCGACATTTCTTTAGAACGTGTAGGCCTTCCCATTTGTTGACATTGATCACAATGCCTGATGTAGTGAGCGACATCCTTAGTCATTGTTTGCCAGAAATAGCCTGCTCCCAGAATCTTATGTACTGTCGTTACTATGGAATAATTTCCTACACATGGCTCATCATGACATGCCTTCAAGATATCATAAACATGTATTTCTTGTACAAATCTTCTAATGACATGATCTTGACACATTTTAAACAACAAACCATTAATCCATTCAAATATGGAACATTCTATAATTAGTCTCTTTTGCTGCTTAGATAAAAAATGACATCTCCTAGTTACAAGATAATTAGCAATATCAACAAACCGAGGTGATTGAACATATATGGCAAATAGATGTTCATTAGGAAATGCATCTTTCACTGGTTCATTATTTCCTTGTAAAACCATTCTGGACAAAAAGTCAACCACTACATTATCTTTACTTGGTTTATCAACTATTGTTATATCAAATTCTTGTAATAACAATAACCATCGAATGATGCATCCTCCCACCATAACTTTATTTATCAGATATTGAATAGCTACGTGATCTGTATGTACAATTTTTTTATAAATAGTAATATAATGTCTAAACTTATTAATGACATACATGACTACTAAGAATTCCTTTTTAGTAGTGGTGTAATTCTGTTTAGCCGGGTTAAGATTTTTACTTATATAATAAATGGCATGCATCGCTCCTAATTCATCCTTCTGTCCAAGAAATGCTCCAATTGAAAAATTAGATGCATCTGTATTTATATGAAAAGGTTCACCCCATACTGGCCTAGCTATGACAGGTGAGGTTGTTAAGGATTTTTTTTTATCATCAAAGGATTGTTGACACATTGTAGTCCAAATAAATTTTGAATCTTTCTTTAATAAATTGAACAGAGGATTTACAATCTTACTAAACCCTTCTATAAACCTCCTATAATAGCCAACATGTCCTAAAAAGCTTCTCACTTCAGTTTTGCTTCGAGGTACTTGTATTTGCAGAATAAATTCAATTTTCTTAGGGTCTACCTTGATTCCTTCTTTTGACACATGATTTCCTAACACAATTCCTTTAGTCATTATTAATAGACTTTTCTCATGGTTCAATGATAACCTATGTTCTTTGCACCTATTGAAAACTTTATTCAGATTATTCAAAGATTCTTCATAAGTTTCACCATGGACTGTAAAATCATCCATATATACCTCTACACATGTTGCTGTTAAATATGCTAAAATGGCAAGAACAACATGTTGAAAAGTTTCAGGTGCATTACATAATCCAAAAGGAAAGACTCTATAAGCATAGGTACCCCATGGGAAAGTAAATGTTGTCTTATCTTGATCTTCTAGAGCTACCTAAATTTGATTATACCCACTAAAAACATCAAGAAAAGAAAAGTAAATACTGACTGATAAGTTATCCAATACTTGATCTATAAAAGGTAGTGGAAAATAGTCTCTCTTAGTAGCCTTGTTCAATTCTCTATAATCCACACATACTCTCCATTTACCATTTTTCATAGGCACTATGACCAGTGGAGAAACCCATTGACTGTCTGAAATAGGGTAATTGAATCCTACCTGGAGAAATTTCTTTATTTCCAGCTTCACAAAATCTCTTAATGAAGGGTTAATCCTTCTCTAAGCTTGTCTTACAGGTTTAACATCTTCAGTGCAAATGTGGTGTGTATAAATATCAGGATGGATCCCTCTCATGTCCTTATAATCCCAAGAAAATGCTTCAATATTCTTTTCTAAAATATCCTTTAGATCATCTTCTTGCTTAGTTGATAAGAGCACAGTAATAAGTAAGGGCCTATCTGCCTACACTAAGATTTTATTAGTCTTATTTTGAGGAGTAGAGGGGTCTCCAATCAAAGTATTTAAAGGAAAAGGATGTGGAAAAAGTTGATGAAGTAATTGGTTATGATTCAAATCAAAATTCATGATATTAGTTAAAGGGCAGCAATCCTGAATATCAATAACATCATGAACTTTAAGGTTTCCCTCTTCCTCATTCATACATTCTTCATACTCTTCCACATGCTCTATCAATGTTACCATGGAAAGTTATTAGACTTCATCATCTTCTGAATTAAAATTTTTAGTCCAACTCTAGTTTTTAGATGATAAAGAGGGTTTTTTTGGTGGGTAAAGGGATAATTCTTTTTGTCTGACTCCATTAGAAATGGTCATGCTTCTAGACCTACAATCAATAAGGGTAGTGGTTGTTTCCAACCAAGGTCTTACTAAAATGATTGGATAGCCTGTCTTTCTTTGCTTACTTTTCAAAATAAGGAAATCAATAGGATATTCCCATGTGTCAATAGTAACAATGACATCTTCAAGGATCCCTTCCAATTTTGTAATTGATTGATTTGCTAGTTGTAAAACTGTGGTTGTTGGTTGGGAATTTGCAATTCCCAATTTGTCGGCTATTTTAGTTGTAATAACATTAATAACAACTCCTAAGTCAATAAGGACATTTGGAATTTCAATGCCATTAATATTAAGGGTAATCACTGGACTTCCTGGGTCAACATACTTTTGAGGGATCAACTTCCCTAACAAAACATCAGATAGTTTTCCTCCAATTTTTATTGTGGAAGGTAACTTCTTTTTCCTTCCAGGTGTTTTGACAAAGGCTTAACCACTTGGTTAATTTCTGGGATATCATGAATAGCTCTCAAGAGTGGAATTTCAATGTTAGTCTTTTTAAGTTCTCTAATAATTTGGGAATCTACCAAATCATCTTGTTTCTCCTCAGCTTGCTTTCCAACTAGTGATTCTTGTTGAAATTGTGTAGGAAATGGTGCTTGTTTATCAGAAGAAATATCTTCATTCTTCTACAATGTATCCTTCATCAAATCTTGTTGTTGTTCATCCTTACTCAAATCGGGTTTTGATGGTACTAATCGAGTCCTCAACTAAATATCATTCAAATTAATGTTGTTTAAACTAACTGTATTAGGATCAACATTGTAAGCTGGCTGTTGAGGTTTAACATTTTTAGGATTGGGAACTAGCTGAGCTAGAATTTGAGGTTGGTATACTGCTTCATAAAATGAAGGTTGAGAAGAACCAGGAAAAAGTGATTGATTTTGATTCCAAGGTCTTCTTGGTACCTAATTTTTCCATTGAGGATTATTACCTTGGTTAGGCTGCCATTAAGGTTGATTAGGCTACCATTGATATTGATTAGGTTGCCATTGTGGCTGGTTCCATTGAGGATTAGTCCATTTGTGTTGTCCCCAAGGTGGTCCCTAGGAAGTTTCCATAGAAGGAGGTGGAATTGGATTTTTTTGGGAATTCCAATGAGACTATGGATTCCACTGACTAGAAGGATTTCATTTATTATTCCATTGATTCAAACCCCAATTGGAATTATTTCTAGGATTAGACTATCCTCCAAAATTAGGGTTAAACTGCCTCTATCCCATGTAGTTGAGTTCTTCCTCTATAGGTGAAGATTGAGAAGGTTTCTCCAATGGTTTTTAATCTTTGGGAGGAGATTACATTTACCAGTAGAATGCTTTTTCTCACAAATGTCATACAAATCTACCTGATTGAGAGGACATTCCCTTAATGGATGTTTGTCTCTATATTTAGGACAATATATAGCCAATGGTTCTACTATTCTTTTGTCAGGTTGAGAACTAAGGTGAAGAAGGATATCAGTTTTTAAAATTTCTATTTCCTCCACGACCTTAGAAACATCATAAGAGGAACCCCTTTTCTTCTTTCTAGAACTTGTTCTTGTTCTTGAATAGTTCCTACAAATCTCAACTATTTCTTCAAAAGTGAGTTTATTGATGTCTTCTTATCCTATTAAGTTCAAGGCATCTCTTGAATAATCATCAATCCCTTTTAGGAAAATGGACTTACTAATTTCTTGATCCAACCCATTCCCACATCTTTTCAAAACAAATTCGTATCTTTCCACATAATCTTCTAAACTCTCCTCTTTTAACTGTTTCATTTTAAACAGTTCCTCTTTCTTGTCCCTAACCTGATAGTAATCTTGGTATTTGTCTAAAAAAACTATTTTCATTTATTCCCAAGTATTAACGGAATTATCATTCAACCCCATGAACCAATGCAAGGCTGATTCCTTCAGAGTGGATGGAAATAGTTTTTGTGTGTATGAATTTGTGGGAGAGTTAGTAAATCAACACAAACATCAATGAGACATATTATATTAAAGATTTGAATCAAATAACTAATCTATTTGCAAATAAACCAAATCTCTAAAAACGTTCCATTGTTCTCTATTCTCAAGGATTTATTAAATCATATTGGCTCTCAGATTTTATGTGTGCACTATGATTGTTAAAATGACAACTTGAGAAATGAGATGCTGTATAATGCAAGAAATCTAAGTTCCTACATGAAGTATAAACTATGTGATAAAATATGTGATGCTATGATAATGGAGATATTGACAAATAGATAATGATGCTAAATTATGTGATACAAATTCTGCATAAAAAGCTAAAATGATTCTGCATATGCTCAAATATTAACCAATGATATGATAAACTAAAATGCAATTACAAACTAAGACATGATTCTAAGTTAGAATAGTAAAACAATGCAACTTGCTAAATGCTAAATGATAAAATTCTAAATGCTTCAATGCTCCAAAGCTATTCTTGCATAATAATTTTGCTAAAAGATGTGATGATAAATGTTGTAGCAAAGGATTGTATTTATAGGATTTTCAAGGCATCTTGTGATGTGGCAACAATCAATAGTGGAGATTCAGACTTGAGAGATGAACAATGGAGATGGAAGAATCTTGGAGAATGTTCCCTTGACCAAAGGCAACATGCCAAATGGATGAAGGAATAAAGTGTGTGAGAAATAAGTCATGTGTTAAATTCTTGTTAAAGATAAATGTAATTTAAATATTAGTCATATTTAATTACATGTGACATTTGATGTCATGGCCAAAAAGTGCTATAGACATGTGACTAATTTTGAATTTTGAAATTATTCAAAATTTAGTGAGGAGATATTTAATTAAATAAAAAAAACTATAGTCATTTGTTTATTTAATTAAATTTAGAAGAATGTGGTTTAGGGTGAAGAATTTAGAAAAGGGTGAATTATATAAATAAATTAAGAATTTATTTATAAGTAGATGAAATAAAGGGATTATTAATTAAATAACTAGTATTTAATTAATTAATTGTCTTGACCAATTCTAGGTGTATACATTTTGCCCCTCTTTGAAGTAATGTATTTACACATTGCTTCAAAGAAAAATTTGTTACTGATGTTGACAATTTTTTTTTTTGATGCCCCAGACATTGATTTTCAAGTGATGATGGGTATATGCCCCCTCGGGAGATAAATCAGAGAATTTTTGAATTTTTAGGATTTTTTGGAATTTTTGAAAATTTTGATGATTTTTTGATGATTTGATGATGATCTCAAAATTTTATGATTTAGAAACGATTTATCTCCCAAAAAATGATGTTAAAGTCACCAGGTGATGAAATAATTAATTAAGCCCCTTTTGAAAATAAAATAAAACAACCCCATAAAAATACCACTTAATTAACCTTAAAAAGGTTAAAAAGAGTGATTAGAAGCTCATTTGAGCATTTGCAATTTGGAGATTTGAGAGTGATTGAACAATCTTGCAATTTGGAGTAGAATGGTGATTCCTTACCACACACACCGATTCAAGCGTGTGCGACAGCACAACTGCCTGGCAGCATATGGACCTCCGGTATGTACCCTGAAAACCTCCCTCATAATTTATGCAATATATTTTCTCGCTCATTTTCACATTTTGAATTTGGATTTTTCTATTTTGGTGCATTGAAAACCTGATGTAGCGCATAAAACAACTATTCTAGCGCATAGAAAATTTTAACACATAGGGTTAGGGTTTTAGTGCATAGGATAAATGAATTAGTGCATTGATAGATGTAGTGCGTAGGGTGCCTGAAGTAGCGCATTGAAGAACTGTTGTAGCGCATAGGTGCATTTAGCGCTTAGGTGATATGATTTAGCACATAGATGTTTTTATGTAGTGCATAGAATGATTCGGCACATAGGGACTCTGTTTTGATGCATAGATCAAATGAAATGGTGCATTGGATACTTCAACGCATTGGATCTCTGTTTTAGCACATTGATGAATTTTTCTGGTGCATAGAGTTTTTTTTGTGCATTGAAAGTCTGTTTTAGTGCATTGGTGAAATTTAAACCAGATTGATGATTTTCTTGATTAGACTCCTTGATTTCGATGATGTTTGATCGTGTCAGCCTTTGATTTGATGATGATTGATGATGTTGATAGATTAGATGTCCATTGATCTCATGATAGGTGAGATTCAATGATAGGATGATGATAATTGACCTCATGATATGCGAGGATCAATGATAGTTTGATTGATTAATTGACCTCATGATAGGTGAGGTTAAATTGATTGATGAACCTCATGATAGGAAAGGTTGAATTGATTGATGAACCTCATGATAGGCGAGGTTGAAGTTGATTGATGAACCTCATGATAGGAAAGGTTGAAATCGATTGATGAACCCCATGATAGGTGAGGTTAAAATTGATTGATGAACCTCATGATAGGAAAGGTTGAATGATATATTGATGAACCTCATGATAGGCGAGGTTAAAATTGATTGATGAACTTCATGATAGATGAGGTTGAATGATAGATTGATGCTCATGAGATTTGATCAAAGTCTCACTAGAGCTGATTAGATTGATAAATTGATTGATTTTGATTGATTGATTTGTTGATTGATGTTGATTGATTGATTAGCTGATTTGTGATATTTTGTGATGATAGGAGCCTTTAATGAGTCTATAGATTAGAGAGCATTTCCCTAGGATGTGGGATTTAATTCCTCACCTGACACCGCCTAAGACAACTGTTATTACCTGATGTGGATTGCCCTCTCTTATAGAATGCCCCATATTAGGATTAACAGGGGTTTATTAACAAATTTAGTAGAGAGGTGCCATAGTGAGCATAACTTCTCTCATTTTCCCACTGGTGAGATCATAGTTACTCCAGAGGACGTATATCGGATTCTACAGATACCTGTTGTTGGGGAGCTGGTCTTATATGATGCTTAGGAGCAGGGCGAGACCAATGCACTCAGGAGAGTATTTGAGGATGATCAGATATGTGGTTATGAGATTCCTTGGAGGGATATGGTCGATGCTTATGCCATATTGCCATATGTTCTAGCTAGATTCATTAGAGGGTTCCTTTGTCCTGATCGCAGGTCAAAGGGACTCTCGGTTGGATGGGGCCAGATTCTGGAGAGCATGATTGCTCAGGGAACTCGACATGCATGGGGATGCTGCATGCTTGTGCATTTGTACCATGATTTACACCAAGTGGTCTATCTTCGCAGGGCCAATTTATCAGCTGGAGTTACATTGCTTCAGTCTAGGCCTGGGAGCATATAGCGGTCACACGACTAGTTGTAGACAGACAACGACCAACCATGAGGCCATATGTTCATATCTATGCAGGCTCACTTGCTCAACCTAGGATGGGAAAATTGGAGTACTAGAGGAGAGTTCTAGATGATCTCGAGTCTGTGGTATGGCATCCCTATTTGGATTGTGAGCAGTGGCTAGAGGATGATATCGAGATGCCTTTTTTGTGTCAATCCCTATATCAGATTGGCCGGACCCATTTCATTATTGAGAGATTTTTGCTGCTGAGGGTACTAAGGTAGTATGGTAGGATTCAGGGTATGCCCCAGGGCATGGCCCATTATGCACAATGACATATGGATGCTATAGAGTGGGGACCTATGTTGTCATATGATGTAGTCGTGCAACACTTGTAGGGATTACATGCCATCATTTGGGAGGTTCATCCATAGATCACCGATGCTCCGATATCAGAGGAGTATGCTTAGTACATGTTCTTACATCCCTTCCCATGGATCACCATCCCAGACGAGCTGATGCCATTGCTAGAGGAGGAGGGGAGGGCAGTAGGTCATGGGCGCAGGCAGAGGAGAGAGGAGGAGGAGGAGAATAACAGATATGACAGGGATGGTGATGGAGATGGAGACAACGATGATGATGATGGGGGCGATGGGGAAGGAGATGAGGGTGGAGGAGGACTAGGGCCTGATGTTGGAGAGATGAGAGTGCCTCGCAAGAGGTGATAATTGGTAGCCCCATCACAATAGCGCATGGAGATTAGACTACCCTCATAGTAGCAACAAACATAAATAACTGCTTTATAGGTATAGGTTCAGACACTATAGGGTCAACTTGAGCAGGTTCAGGCTTTACTAGCATAAGCCTAGGGGAAGATTATAGTATTGACAACAAAGAGGGATGCGGCTAGACAACAAGTACAATAGGTACAAGCTCAACTTGCATAGGTCCAGGTCCAAACTCAGGTATAGGGACAAATGTAGGGGAATATTTCTACACTGGCTGTTGAGAGGGATACTCTGAGACAACATATCAATTAGGCCGAGGGCATTGAGAGGCTACAATAGGCTACAACAGTTATTGGTGCATCAAATTATTTCAAAGAGATCCAACGTACTGCATAGGAGGTAGAGTTTTATCGAGTGATATATCATGATGCGGTTCCTCTCAAGCGGCAGGAGAGTTATGCCTAGTCCTGGTCTGGTAGATCCCATTTGCAGACCACTAGAAGAGGTGTTACACAACCACTTCCTAGAGATTAGAG
>VDFB02370599.1:0-85256 GCA_007258455.2 Sequoia sempervirens | reverse complement strand
GGGAAGAAATGGAATTTTTTTTTTTGAAAAATACAAGGATGACTATTGGGGTAGGGATAGGAAAGAGGAATTGTTTAAAATGAAACAGTTAGAAGAGAAGAGTTTAGAAGATTATGTGGATAGATACCAATTTGTTTTGAAAAGATGTGGGAATGGGTTGGATGAAGAAATTAGTAAATCATTTTTCCTAAAAGGAATTGATGATGATTCAAGAGATTCCTTGAATTTGATAGGAAAATGAGACATCAATAAACTCACTTTTGAAGAAATAGTTGAGATTTGTAAGAATTATTCAAGAACAAGACCAAGTTTTAGGAAGAAGAACAAGGGTTCCTCTATTGATGTTTCTAAGGTTATGGAGGAAATAGAAAATTTAAAAACTAATATCCTTCTCCACCTTAGTTCTCAACTTGACAAAAGAATAGTAAAACCATTGGCTATATATTTTCCTAAATGTAGAGACAAACATCTATTAAGGGAATGTCCTCTCAATTAGGTAGATTTGTGTGATATTTGTGAGAAGAAGCATTTTACTGTTAAATTTAATCTCCTCCTAGAGATTAAAAACCATTTGAAGAAACCTTCTAAATATTCACCTGTAGAGGAAGAAATCAACTACATAGGACAGAGGTAGTTTAACCCTACTTTTGGAGGACAATCTAATCCTAGAAATAATTCCAATTGGGATTTGAATAAATGGAATCCTTCTGGTTAGTGGAATCGATAGACTCATTGTAACTCCCAAAAAATTCCAATTCCACCTCCTTCTATGGAAACATCTTGGGGACCACCTTGGGGACAGCCTGAATGGACTAATTCTCAATGGAACTAGCTATAGTGGAAACCTAATCAATATCAGTGGTAGCCTAATCAACCTCAATGGTAGCCTAACCAAGATAATAATCCTCAATGGAAAAATTAGGGACCAAGAAGACCTTGGAATACAGATCAATCACTTTTGTCTAGTTCCACACAACCTTCAAATTTTGTAGTAAACCAACCTCAAATTCCAGCTTAGCTAGTTCCCAATCCTAAAAATGTTAAACCTCAACAACCAGCTTACAATGTTGATCCTAATATATTTGGTTTAAACAACATTGATTTGAATGATATTTATTTGAGAAATTGATTAGTACCAAAAAACCCTAATTTGAGAAAGGATGGACAATAATAGGATTTGATGAAGGATACATTGTAGAGGAATGAAAATATTTCTTTGGATAAACAAGCACCATTTCTTGCATGATTTCAACAAGAATCAAGAGTTGGGAAGCAAGGTGAGGAGAAATAGGATGATTTGGTAGATTCCCAAATTATCATAGAACTTAAGAAGATTAACATTAAAATTCCACTCTTGAGAGTTATCTATGATATCCGAAAAATTAACCAGGTGGTTAAGTCTTTGTGTATCAAAACACCTAGAAGGAAAAAGAAGTTACATTCCACAATTAAAATTGGAGGAAAACTATCTGATTTTTTTCAGGGAAGTTGATCCCTCAGAAGTATGGTGACCTAGGAAGTCCAGTGATTACCCTTAACATTAATGGTATTGAAATTCCAAATGTCCTTATTGACTTAGGAGCTATCATTAATGTTATTACAACTGAAACAACTGAAAAATTAGGAATTATAAATGTTCAACCAACAACCACAGTTTTACAACTAGCAGATCAATAAATTGTAAAACTGGAAGGGATCCTTGAGGATATCATTATTACTATTAACACATGGGAATATCCTGTTGATTTCCTTGTTTTGAAAAGTAAGCAAAGAAAGACATGTTATCCAATCATTTTGGGGAGACCTTGGTTGGAAACAGTTGCAACCCTTATTGATTGTAGGTCTAGAAGCATGACCATCTTATTGGAATTAGATAGAAAGAATTATCCCTTTACCCACCAGCAAAACCCTCTTTATCATATGAAAACCAGAGCTGGACTAATTATTTTAATTCAGAAGATGATTAGGTCCGAGAACTTTCCATGGTAACATTGACAAAGCATGTGGAAGAGTATGAAAAATGTATGAATGAGGAGGGAAACCTTGAAGTTCATGATGTTATTGATATTCAGGATTGCTGCCCTTTAACTAATATCATGAATTTTGATTTGAATCATAACCAATTACTTCATCAACTTTTTCCACATCCTTTTCCTTTAAATACTTTGATTGGAGACCCCTCTACTCCTCAAAATAAGACTAATAAAATCTTAGTGTAGGCAGATAGGCCCTTACTTATTACTGTGCTCTTATCAACTAAGCAAGAAGATGATCTAAAGGATATTTTAGAAAAGAATATTGAAGCATTTTCTTGGGATTATAAGGACATGAGAGGGATCCATCCTGATATTTATACACACCACATTTGCACTGAAGATGTTAAACCTGTAAGACAAGCTTAGAGAAGGATTAACCCTTCATTAAGAGATTTTGTGAAGCTGGAAATAAAGAAATTTCTCCAGGTAGGATTCAATTACCCTATTTCAGACAGTCAATGGGTTTCTCCACTGGTCATAGTGCCTATGAAAAATGGTAAATGGAGAGTATGTGTGGATTATAGAGAATTGAACAAGGCTACTAAGAGAGACTATTTTCCACTACCTTTTATAGATCAAGTATTGGATAACTTATCAGTCAGTATTTACTTTTCTTTTCTTGATGTTTTTAGTGGGTATAATCAAATTTAGGTAGCTCTAGAAGATCAAGATAAGACAACATTTACTTTCCCATGGGGTACCTATGCTTATAGAGTCTTTCCTTTTGGATTATGTAATGCACCTGAAACTTTTCAACATGTTGTTCTTGCCATTTTAGCATATTTAACAGCAACATGTGTAGAGGTATATATGGATGATTTTACAGTCCATGGTGAAACTTATGAAGAATCTTTGAATAATCTGAATAAAGTTTTCAATAGGTGCAAAGAACATAGGTTATCATTGAACCATGAGAAAAGTCTATTAATAATGACTAAAGGAATTGTGTTAGGAAATCATGTGTCAAAAGAAGGAATCAAGGTAGACCCTAAGAAAATTGAATTTATTCTGCAAATACAAGTACCTCGAAGCAAAACTGAAGTGAGAAGCTTTTTAGGACATGTTGGCTATTATAGGAGGTTTATAGAAGGGTTTAGTAAGATTGTAAATCCTCTGTTCAATTTATTAAAGAAAGATTCAAAATTTATTTGGACTACAATGTGTCAACAATCCTTTGATGATAAAAAAAAATCCTTAACAACCTCACCTGTCATAGCTAGGCCAGTATGGGGTGAACCTTTTCATATAAATACAGATGCATCTAATTTTTCAATTGGAGCATTTCTTGGACAGAAGGATGAATTAGGAGCGATGCATGCCATTTATTATATAAGTAAAAATCTTAACCCGGCTAAACAGAATTACACCACTACTAAAAAGGAATTCTTAGTAGTCATGTATGTCATTAATAAGTTTAGACATTATATTACTATTTATAAAAAAATTGTACATACAGATCACGTAGCTATTCAATATCTGATAAATAAAGTTATGGTGGGAGGATGCATCATTCGATGGTTATTGTTATTACAAGAATTTGATATAACAATAGTTGATAAACCAAGTAAAGATAATGTAGTGGTTGACTTTTTGTCCAGAATGGTTTTACAAGGAAATAATGAACCAGTGAAAGATGCATTTCCTAATGAACATCTATTTGCCATATATGTTCAATCACCTCGGTTTGTTGATATTGCTAATTATCTTGTAACTAGGAGATGTCATTTTTTATCTAAGCAGCAAAAGAGACTAATTATAGAATGTTCCATATTTGAATGGATTAATGGTTTGTTGTTTAAAATGTGTCAAGATCATGTCATTAGAAGATTTGTACAAGAAATACATGTTTATGATATCTTGAAGGCATGTCATGATGAGCCATGTGTAGGAAATTATTCCATAGTAACGACAGTACATAAGATTCTGGGAGCAGGCTATTTCTGGCAAACAATGACTAAGGATGTCGCTCACTACATCAGGCATTGTGATCAATGTCAACAAATGGGAAGGCCTACACGTTCTAAAGAAATGTCGCTTCAAAAACAAGTTTCTTTGGAGACATTTGAAAAATGGTGAATCAAATTTTTTGGTTCCATAGATCCACCATCAAAAGGAAAACATTACATCCTTGTATGTATTGATTATTTTACTAAATGGGAAGAGGCCAAAGCGTTAATAGCTGCTAAAGAAGAAAGAGTTGTAGATTTCTTATACAAAAACATTCTACAGAGGTATGGAACACCTAGAACACTTGTATCAAATCAAGGACCTCAATTTGTGTCTTTAACGTTGCAGACATTTCTTTAGAAATATCAAGTTCAACATATAAATTCATCACCATACCATCCTTAAGCAAATGGGCAAGTGGAGGTGACTAATAGAGAACTGGAGAATATACTCACAAAGACAATTTCATCTTGAAAGAGTGATTGGTCTAATAAATTGACAGAGGTTGCATGGGTATACAATACAACTTGGAAAACAACCACAGGTTTTTCTCCATATGAATTAGTTTATGGGAAGATGCCTATTCTTCTTATACAATTTGAACTTGAAACACTTAGAATAGCTTTAAATGTGGGTATAAATCTGACTGAAGCACAAAAAAAATAGAGTGTTCCAATCGAATAGGTTAGATGAAATGACGATGGAAGATTTTCATTAAATGAAGATCATTCAAAATAAAAGGAGACAGTGGCATGACAAGAATATTCGCAATAAACAATTTACTATAGGAGATTGGGCATTATTGTTTGATTCATGGTTTCAAGAATTCAAAGGGAAGTTGTATACCAGATGGCTTGTACCATATGAGATTAAAGAAGTCTTTGATAATGGAGTTGTCCAATTAACACCTATTGATGGAGAAAGGAAGACAATATTGGTAAATGGACATAGGCTTAGGCTTTATCATAAACCAACATCAAAGGAAGAGTTTACAACTGAACTTCAATCAAGGATAGAAAATTTTACCAAGATTTTTCTTCTTTAGGTGAAGTTTCTTGTTCTTAATATTGTTCAATTGCCATGAATAAAGAGGGTAAATCAAAAACCAGAAATAGTGTTTTACCTTCCAAAAAATTATTCAAAAAAAAAATCCTAATCTTCTTGTCTCTTGTAGGTACAGGTTTGGATAGGTTCTGATGGATCCTCACAAAATCGGGAAGATCCTGATAGCTCCAGATGGCATCGAAAATAAATTATTTAATGAAAGTGTTGATTAAATGTTCAAATTAATTCAGCTCGCAATAGCTCCTAATTGCTCCTGGTCGGTTGCTCTAGATATTTTAAAGAAAATTTGAGAGGAAGACTTCCGATAGCTTTGAGTTATTAATGACCAATTGATACAATTCACAAGCATTCAAGAGTAGAGAAATTAATACAATGTTGGAAGCATTCAGCTTTATTATTTTGCTAACTTGTTTGTTCACTGTGTAGGTATAGGTTCATTTGATATTCCAAATTTTCATGATTTGACATTACAGCATGTGGAGAAAAGTGGGCTCCCACAAAGGTTGAGCCCAGCATGCTACCCTTTTTTATTTTAAAGGGATAAGCGCGTAAAAGCATTGCATTTATCAATTGTGATTGAGTACACACTATACAATCTAGTGAACTCTGAAAAATTCTAATCCTTTTTTAAAATAGCGAAGGCTATTGCAGCTTACTCTGCTGTCAAATATATCATTTGTCAACATCGATGTCATTTCACACCATTGGGAGGTAGGTGTTTATATGATGCATTTATTTTCAAAAGTTTAAATACATTAATTATTTATCATAAAGCTATTATAGAGGTCATCTCATCATGTTAAATTCCAAGTATAATTTATTAAGCAATTAGAATATGAGGTGGCATTACTTGCTCAATTTTCAAGTAATTATTATGAAGTAGTGATTTTGGAAAAAGAAATTTGTACGATGAGATCAATGAATGTACTTTCGCCACCTTTCGTCAGCAAATTTCAAAAAAAAAATTGTTGGCACGAAGTTGCAGGTGTGCAAAGTGTACTTCATAACAATTGAACATTATGGAGGATAAAGGATATTTAATGTCCAAGTAGAAGCATTCATGAGATATTTCACATTCATTTAGCAAAGAGAAAAAAACTGTTGTCATTTCTGCAATATCACCTTTTTTGCATTTTCTCCTAACTGAAATTCTTCTTGATTTCTCAAGTTCTCAGTCTATAAAAATGGGTTACAAGAGAATGGATGAGCCAAAGGAGGCTATAATAGACAGTGAAACCAAAAGATGGTTGCAGCAAGCCAATTGGTTAGACTCCATTCTCAAATATGAAGGGTATGAGTGGGATGTGATTCAGGAATTTTTTAGGAATTTCCACATAAATTTCATAGTGGTAAGAGGAGAATTTATTGAGGTGTCTAAAGTCATAATTAGTGCATTATTTGGAATTCATGTAGAAGGAGAAATTGTGAAATGAGGTCAACATGATTTAAAGGAGCTTCTGGAAATATTCCATGTCGACCCAGAGCCTTTGTTGACTTTCTAAATCCACAAAGGGAAGAATAAAGGCATTGAACGAGGAAGCCTCCAAGAACCCTAGTCATCAATTGTCCTCTACTTAATGAAATAATTTACCTATGAAGGCCAATTTTCTACAATTTTAGGGCCAGCTCTTTGGTTGTTGATTCATATTCGCCATGGGGAAGATAAGCCAGAGGTAAGGGTAAATCTACCTACATTCTTTTTTTCACAAATTAGTGATATGGAAATGAAATGTAAAGAAAAGGAGAGTAGGATAATGCATCATGGATTAATGCATTTAATTGTTAAGCATCATTGTATGCAAAAACCAAATGGTGAGGAAGGATGGAGCCAGTTTTTGATGAATACTAAGGATGAGGGTTCTTAAAAAAAGAAAACCCCTATGAGAAAAACTTTAAAAGTAGAAAAGGAAAAGAGCTCAAAGAAAATTAGGGATAAACCTAAAGGGAGGCCTCCAAAACAAGGTACTGAGGAGGCAGAACCTTCAAGGAAAAGAAAATCAAAAGAAATAGAAACCTCAGAAGAGCCAAGTATGAAATAAACTTGCACAATGGAAGAATATGATATGAAATATGCTAAAAATACTTGATAATAACTCCAGAATAACAAGCCACTTCGAGGGGAAAAACCTCCAAATATCTCTAATGAGAACACACTTCACAACTTGATGATGAAATAAGACTCACAACTCCTATATATACCTATTTATGCCAAGGATATCACCTAAAATTTAATTTAGACACACCTATATAAGACTCTTAGGGCCTAATCTAAAACAACTACAAATAACAATATACTAATGATAATATGACTTAATAGAGAGAGTTAAGATAGCCACAAGCTGACTATTATTCATAACCGATGTACAATAATATTAAGGGCGAGTACGCTCCTTCACAGCTACTAATCCTCAATGCTAATCAAGTTTGGAACCCTTTGAATGAACCCCATCTTCCCATGTGGCATCTTCAACTAGTAAATCTCTTCCATTGGATGAGATACTCGCTGATAGTTCTATTCTCTCTTTGTGCATGTTTGACTAATGTGCACTCTAGTTCCAAAATGATTCCTTCTTCATCCACCAGAAGTGTTGTTTGAGGGAATATTATGCCCAATTACCTTCTTCAAACAGAAAATATGAAAAATTGGATGTATCTTTGTTGTTGGTGGCAACTCAAGCTTGTAGGCAACACTACCGATCTTTTACATGATTTGGTATGGACCATAATACCTTGGAGAAAACTTATTATTCTTTCTTTGTTGCTTTAGTGAGATTTGCTTTATAAGGGTCAGAAGCCCAAAGAAGACCCAACTCCCCAACTTCCAAAACCCTTCACTCACGCATGTTGGTCTCACCGTTGTTTCATTGTGCCATGGCTAAATTCTCCTTGAGTCCTGAAAGTACTTTTTGTTGATGAAGCAAGTGGTCTTCTACTGCCTGAACTCTTGGTGACACCTTTATTGATGATGTGATGGAAGGAGGATGATATCCATAAAGTTCCAAAAATGGAGACATTTTTTATGAGCTATGAAAAGAAGTGTTATACCACCATTCTACAAGTGGTAGCCAATCTACCCATTGAGACTATTTCTTTGAAGTGAAACAATGCAGATATCCTTCCAAACACTTATTAACAACCTCAATTTTCCCATCTGATTGAGGGTGGTATGAAGAGCTATGAGCCAATTGAGTACCCAAACATGAGAATAAATCTTTCCAAAAGTGACTAGTGAAGATAGGATCATGATCACTAACAATAACTTTAGGTGTATCATGTAGCTTTTGGATATTCTCCAAAAAAGCTCTAGCCACTACACTTGCTATAAAAGGATGTGCTAATGCAATGAAATGTGCATATTTAGTGAGCCTATCAACCACCACCATGATGACATTATGACCTTTAGATTTGGGAAGCCCTATGATGAAGTCCATGGATATCTCTTCCCAACACTGGCTAGGAATAGATAAGGGTTGCAAGAGACCTGGTGCCTTAATTGTCTCCCCTTTATGCCTTTGACACACCAAACATTCAGCCACAAATTTTTGAACATCACCCTTAAGCCCCTCCCAAAAGAAATCCTGCTTGACTCGATGATATGTCTTCAAAAATCCTGAATGACCACCCACTGGAGACTCATGCAACTCTGTGAGAATCTTGATTTTAAGGTTGGAATTCTTGCAGAGATACAAACGCTCTTTATACCAAAGAGTATCTCCTTTCCAACAAAACTTATCTGAACTACTAGGATCACTTTTTAATTGCTCGATGAGATTACTAGTCGCAACATCATTTTTCCACTCTACTTTGGCTTCCTCCACCCAATTTGCTTGTAATATTGAAAGGGCACACAATAAGGCTTCATCTTTCTCATCCTTCCTTGACAGTGCATCTGTGACAATATTTTCTTTCCCTTTCTTATATACAATCTCAAAGTCATATCCTAACATCTTAGTGACCCATTTTGTTGCTCTTCAGAAGATAGTCGTTGTTCCAAAAAATATTTTAGGCTATCATGATCTGTCTTAACCTTGAAATGTCTACCCAATAGATAAGGCTGCCATTGTTTCACTGCATGGAGTATTGCTAGCATTTCCTTCTCATAAATAGGTTTTAGTAGATTCTTACCTTTTAATTGACGACTCTCAAAAGCAATTGGTCGACTTTCTTGCATAAGCACTGCTCCTATCCCATTTCCAGAAGCATCACATTCCACAATGAATTTCTTGGTGAAGTCAGGAGTGGAAAGTACCAGAGTTGAACACATAGCCTCCTTCAATCTCTCAAATGCTGTATTGGCAGACTCATTCCAATGAAAAAGAATCCTTCTTCAATAGAGTGGTGAGAGGTGCTGCTATACTACCATAATTCTTCACAAATCTTCTATAGTACCCTGTCAATCCCAAGAATCCTCTCAGTTTCTTAATGGTTTTTGGAATAGGCCATTCCATGATAGCCTTAATTTTGTTAGGGTCCACCTTTACTCCTTCATGTGAAACTATGTGTCCTAAATACTCCACCTCTGTAAGACCAAAAGCACACTTGGATGGCTTAGCATAGAGTTTATGATCTTCAAGTATTTGTAATGCTTGGTCCACATGTTGCAAATGTTCTTCCCAAGTCTTGCTGTAAATCAATATATCATCAAAGAATACTAATACAAACTTTCTCAAGAACTTCTTAAAAATGGAATTCATCAAACTTTGGAATGTAGATGGTGCATTGGTAAGACCAAATGGCATCACCAAAAATTCATAATGACCCTCATGAGTCCAAAATGTTGTCTTACAAATATCTTCCTCCTTAATCCGAATTTGGTGATAACCAGATCTAAGATCTAACTTGGTAAAAAACATAGCTCCATTTAATTCATCTAGCAAATCATCAATGAATGGAATTGGAAACTTATCTTTAATGGTGTACATGTTGAGCACTCTATAATCTAGACACATGCCAAGTATCATCCTTCTTACGCACTATCAACACCACCGGGCGCAGGAGGCACTTTGGCTATGCCTAATGATTCCCCGGGCCTAGCATCTCTTCAACAATCTTTTCTATTTCACTCTTTTGTATGTGTGGATACCTGTAAGGCCTGATGTTTGGTGGTTGGATCCTTGGGACTAACTGTATGGCATGATCATGATCCCTCTTAGGAGGAAGTCCTTTAGGTATATCTCCAAGAACAATTGAGTGACGATCAATTATAGCTTGCAAAACTGATGAGTAGGAGTAATAGATTGAGAGACTTCTAATGAACATAGTTGGGCCACAAATCCATCCACTCCTTTCTTAAGAAACTTTTGCATTTGATGAGAGCTTACCATTTGTGGAGATTTTTCCTTCAACCCCTTTAGCTCTACTAGCCTTCCTTCTGATTGAAATCTCATGAATAGCTCTTGGAAGTTCATCTCAATTGTTCCTAATGTAGTAAGCTATTGTACTCCCAAAACAATATCTGCTGCACCCATGGATATCGCATACATTGGGGTATCAAGTTGATAATCTCCCATGGATAATTTAATGCTATGACACTTCCCTGAACAACTAACTGCATCTACAATTATCCGCGAATCAAAACTTGAAACTCGAGCCGGATATATGAAACAATTTAGACGCAGTAGCTAACTTTTTGTTGATGCAGCTCAGGAGTACTACCTCGAAATGTATCAACACCGGCAATTTTCTCTCGCTTTTTAGAACCCCACCACCTTGAGAGTTTGTGAGCAATCGAAACTCCAAGAGTGCATGACAAGAAATGATTGGTTGAGAATCATGTGATCTCATTTGACTCCCCTTTCATCTTCTAGTATGGTTCCTCCTCTTTCTTCCTCATTGGGACTCAATATAAAACAATTTCTTTTCACTACATTTATGTCCTCGATCAGATGGTATATTCACCAATTGAAACACAAGCCTTTTTCTTTTCTCCTCAATTTTTATGGAGTCAACTTAGTAGGTTGTGTTGAATATCCTTTCTCTCTTGTCACATTAGCCCCTTGCTTCTTAGGAATCAAATATTTCTCCTCTACCCTGCGTGCTAAGATAAAAGACTCATTTATGGAACTAGGTCTAAACATGCGTACCTCATGTTGAATGTGATCCTTGAGACCACCCAAGAATAAATCATTCAAGTTTTCCTCTGTAATTGAATCCACCCTTAAGGATAGATTTTGGAATTGCTGAATATAACCCTTAACTGATCCTGTTTGTTGAAGTTTAGCTAGCTAGCTGAAAAAGTTGTCTGTGACACTATTGTTATATTGTGCTTGGAGTTCCTCTGTAAAAATTAACCATGAGACGGTGAGCCCCTTTTTACCTCGATGAGTGCAAATCCAACGATAACAAATGAATTGATCCGGTTCTAAATATAAGGAAGCCATCGTGACCTTTTGTCCATTTGGGATTTGGTGTACTTCAAAAAAATTCTCCATTTGGTTTATCCATGTTAGAGGATCCTTACCATCAAACTTGCGCATATCCACCTTGGGAAATAAATTCCTAGATCCAATAGGAGTACTAAAGCTTGTGTTAGTAGTGGCTGACCTAGAATTCTCACCTTGGTCGCTTGAGAACTCCTTTCTTGATTCTGCTATGTAGGTGCTTAACATGTTTCGCATGTCCGACATATCTCCTCGTAGGTCACACATATCCATCTTAATTGAGGAAATTTCTTCCTTGACCTTATTGTTAATTGAGGAAATTTCTTCCTTGACCTTATTTATTTCTTCATTATGAGTAATATCCTCGATTGTTTCACCATCCTTATCAGGAGTCTTCCCCGGAGTGACAACATTCTTTTTACCCCTTGTTGCAGGCCCTGTCATGATGGAAACCACTAATGTTGAAATAAATCACACAAATGAAACTTAAATTCTCTCAAATTTTTACTGTAATCTCCTTTAGTATATCTTCAAAAACCCAATAAAAATCAGATGCCAATTCAACAAGATGTGCGAGATATGTAGATTCCAAAAAAATAGTGTAGAAACCCTAATTCTGCAATAATTCGCTTAATTCTGCTCCAATTCTTCTAAAATCTGGACTGCAGCTTCTCCAATATGTTCTTCAAAAACCCTTTAAAAATTAGAAAAAAATTCGACAAATTCTGAAAGATATGCTCTTCCCAAAATCGCCTCCAAAATTGAGAAAAACCTTCCCTCTATGGTGCCAAGATCATGCTCTGATACCACTTGTTATGAAATAACTTGCACAATGGAAGAATATGATATGAAATATGCTGAAAATACTTGATAATAACTGAGAATAACAAGCCACTTCGAGGGGGAAAACCTCCAAATATCTCTAATGAGAACACACTTCACAACTTGATGATGAAATAAGACTCACAACCTCCTATATATACCTATTTATGCCAAGGATATCACCTAGGCCGACTTAGACACACCTATATAAGACTTAGGCCAACCTAAACAACTAAATAACAATATACTAATGATAATATGACTTAATAGAGAGTTAAGATAGCCACAGTTTCCACTATTCATAACCCGATGTACAATAATATTACATGTAGTAAGAGCATAAAACTGAAGAAGAAAATAGTAAAAAGAAAAAGGGGATTAAGAAGAAAAAAAATTGAAAAAAGAGGAAATAGGTTAAAAAACTTGAAAAACCTAAGGGGAAAGAGAAGTTATAAAGAGGAAGAAAGAGGAAAGCTCAAAAATCTCCTCCTGTAATTCAAGTTGAGGAATCTGAGGTAGAAGAACTTGAAGAAGGAAAGGAAGGTTCTCAATCACCAAGAAACAACTCCCTAGAATTATTTTCTAGTTCCCCTGTTGGAGAAACTTCTATTCCAAGCCCTACTTTTCAAAAAGAAGGCAGCTTTGTTGCTCAAGAATCTCCTATCGAAACCCCGGTTGTCTCCACTATTGTAGGTGAAAAAGAAGATGAGCCCCAAATTTAAAATGTTACCACTAGTTCTCCAACCCAGCTCAATGAACAAATAGAGGAAATATTTATCCATATAGAGGGAAAGCTACCTTTGGAACAACAGGAGGATCCTGATGATAATTTAAACCAAAGGAAAGAAGAAGAACAACAAGTTCAAATTGCACTTAAATTATCTAGGTTGGAAAGAGAAATACAAGAATATAAAATGCAAAATATGATACTCAAAATGAAATTGAAGCAAAAAGATGAAAAATTTTCAAAATCTAAAACAGAGGTAGAAAAATTGAAGTCACTGTAGACATCCAAATTTGGACACTTAATTTATCCAAATTTATCACTTTTCATCTAAACATCCTCTTATCTGAGTTAATTAAGTAATATTACTATTATTTAATTAATATCCTTAATTCTGCCAAATCCCTAAGGTATTTAATTAATAATTAAATACTTTACCTCTTAATCCTCCTTTCATCAAATGAATTAAATAAATATTACATTTATTTAATTTCTCACATGTCATTTTCATCTAATCTAATCCATCTTCTAATTTCTTCATTAGGATGTGCACATGCCTAATCCTTGATTAGGATGTGTCACATCCTCCAACTTTTGCAAGTTGGCTTCTAATCCTCATTAACCCCTAATTATCCTCTAATTACTGATTAGTTAAGCCTAATCAGTACCTTGGTCAACTCTCCCCATCCCTCAAGGAATTTTTAATTCTTTTTTATTCATTCAAGGCTCCTCTCTTCCCCATGTGAATTTTTAATTCACTTTTATTCCTCCTAGAATCCCCTTTTCCCATGCATCTTCTAGAATCTTTGACTTGTCACATCAAGTCACATGTGACAAACTCTCACCTTTTTGGAGACCCTCTCTTATCCACTAGATTCTCCCAAGCATGTGAATTTTTAATTCACATTTATTCCTCTAAGGAATCTTCTCATCTCCCAATGTACTTCCAAGGTACATGTCTTTCTTACACATCATGTACCTCCCTTCCACATCACCTACACATCATCTCACCCTTAGCCACTTCACATTCCACATGTCAAAATGTGAGGGCTTTTGAGTCCTCAACTCACCTTAGCCCTTCATCTTGGCCTTGTTGGATAAATCTCAACCATTGAATTCTCTAGAGAATTCAAATTCCTCTATAAATACCCTCTCCTCTAAGGAATTTACAACACTTAGTCATTTTGCAACTAAATGTTGTCATTTTGAACACTCAACTCACAAGAATTTCAATTATTTATCCAAGCCATTTTAGTCATTTGCACTATCATCTAGTCCTATTGTCAATCTTGCATAAAGAGCCATCCAAGGAGCACACAAAGCAATCTAAATCAAGGGCCAACCAAGGAGTTTTCAGCAGCAAAGAAGGTATAAACATACTACAATCTTCATTTTATCTTGTTTCTTTGCTTTATTATTCCTTAAGCTAATCTTGAGGTGTCTCTTTGTGTTTTTCCTCATTGTATTTTAGTTATTTTGCATATTTAAAACTGGACTACCTCCTGAGCAGCCAAAATTGCCCTGTTTAGCTCCATTTAGCCTCTAAATCATCATCTAACCATTCCAAATCTTTATCTAATCATTCCAAGTCTCTATTTTGTCATTCTAAACCTCTGAAACATCTATTTGATCATTCTAAAGCTCCATTTTATCATTTTGAACCTCCATTTAGCCATTCCAAACCTTCGCTTAGCCATTCCAACATTCGTTTGACCAAGTAGTCTTTCATCCCTTTCAATCCTCTGTTTACTCATTTCGAGTAATCTTTCATCCATTCCAAGCATCCATCTCCTTATTCTGAGAGTTGTTCATCCTTTCTAATCAATCGTTTACTCATTTTGAGCTTTCAATCGTTCATCCATTCCAAACAATCATTTACCAGTTTCAAGTGCTTGTTCATCCACTCCTATCATTTGTTTTCCCAATCCAATCATCTATTTCCTCAATCCAATTATCTAACACCCTGTTCCAATCACCCGTCTCTTCATTCTAACAACCTATTTACCCACTTAGAGAGTCCACAAAGCAGTGGGGTGAATTTCCCCACATTGAGGCGAATCTGCCATGCAGAAGGGAAAATTTTCCCCTCTGTGAGGGCATATTCGCCCTAGAAGGGAAAATTCACCCCTCTGTGAGGGCATATTCACCCCAGAAGGGAAAATCCGCCCCTCTGTGAGCGAAAATTCACCCCTCTGCAACAAAAATTTGGCAAACAAACAATAAACATATCCAATTCCCAAATCTGACCGATGGAACCAATCCCATCATATCTTTCAATCCAATCTTGATCTGAGCTTTAATCTAATCCCAATCTGAGATTTGTTCCATCTGCATTCAAGATCTTTGGATATCAAAATAAATCTTAAGATCCATCCCTCCATCTTCTTCAATTTTGTCCTATTCATCCATTCTAATCATCCGTTCACTCGTTCCTAGTAAACGTCCATCCATTTTGAACCTTCTTCTATCATTTCAAGCTCTTGTTCACCTGTTTCGATCAATCATCTACTCATTCTGAGTAATCTATCATTCATTTTGAGCTTTTGCCTTCTCGTTTTGAGAGTCATTCATTTGTTCTTAGTAGTCGCTTACTCGTTTCGAGTAGTCGTTTGTCCCTCTTGATCATTCGTTTACTCGTTCTAAGTAATCTTCCATCTATTTTGACCTTTCATCCATCCATTCTGAATTCTCGTTCTATCATTTTGATCATTCGTTTTCTCATTCTGAGTAAACGTTCATCCATTTCAAACCTCCTTTCATCATTTTGAATTCTCATTCTATCATTCCAAGTAAACATCCACCCGTTTCAAACCTCCTTTCATCATTTTGAATTCTCGTTCTATCATTCTGATCATTTGTTTACTCGTTCCGAGTAAACATTCATCCATTTCAAACCTCCTTTCATCATTTTGAATTCTTGTTTTGTCATTCCGATCATTCGTTCTAAGTAAATGTTCATCCATTTCAAACCTTCTTCTATCATTTTGAACTCTCCTTTACTCATTCCAAGTAATCTTTCATCTATTCCAAACCTTCATCTTCTCATTCCAAGAATCATTCATCCATTGTGAGCAGTCGTTTACTCATTCCGAGTAGTCGTTCATCCATTCTGATTTTGAGTATTTGTTCATCCATTTTTATCATCCATTTGTCCAATCAAATCATCATTTTCCCCATCCAAATCCCTTGAACTTTGTTTCAGGTTATTATCCAAATTGACCTAAGTGTCTGAATTGATCGTGATCATCAACATCTACTTAGGATTGTCATCCTTCCTAAGTTAATCATCATCGTTGGCCCAATCAATTCACCTTCAAGCTCAAGGTGGATTCGGTGCCGCAATCATCCATTCATCCTTTAATCCGATCAATTTGTATCCTAAGTCACCTAGGGTAATCTTCGAATAGGGTTTTCCAATCCCTCTCATCATCCTATCCGATCCATCATTCGATCTTAAAAATCATCGATCAATCTTATTGAATCTATTGAAGACACCCAAGTCCAATCCACTCCCTTTACTCCTAGATCCACCCAATCCATCAAAGATACCCAAATCCAATCCACTCCTCCCACTCCTAGTAGTACTGAAACCCATTTCCATGAACCTCAGGAATCCTTCCTACTTCCATCTCCCCCACTTGAAGATTCCCTCCAACACTTTGTTATCATGCCACCCACACAAGATGAGTCATTCCAAGAGTTTGATCCAAAGCATACCACCATGTCCCCTCCTCCACATCAAGATCCCGCAATCCCATCCAGTCCATCTCAAGCTCATAGTCCTTCATCCATTCCATCCCATGGTCTCCTTTGCACTCAAGATCCAATCACTCCATCACACGAGCCCTTATCTCCATCTCCATCACCCGCTACCACAAATCTAGATCCTATCACATCACCTAATCCCTCTCTTGATCCCTTACCACTCCCTTGTCTCAATCAAGATACTGCTATCCCCTCATCTCCATCTCATGATCCTCCATCGTTTCCTAAACCTACTATCCCCTCACCACTTGTATATCTCCTTGATACTCTCACATTATTCCATGGTGGTCTCCTTTTAGAAGAAAAACACAACATATATACCACCCATCCTCCCCCACCTAATGATGGACTCGCATCATTCTTCCAGAATAACAAAAATCCTATCATGGATCAAATGTTCAAGAACATGAACTATCAAGGAAAATGTTTAGGCCTTCATGAGCAAGGTATTTTAGATACCATCCAGGTCAAAGAACAAATCTGTATGCAAAGTCTTGGACCTATTTCCCAAGAATCACAATCTAAAGATGTTGGTACAAGCTTTAGACGTTCTCAACAAGCCTCTTCCAAAAGAAATATAGGCTCTTCCCATCGCTCCACTAGATCATATGTTTCCATTCCTTCTCCTCCATCGTATCACCTCAAAACAACCATCCATATTCCTCCATCATCTGCTCCATCCATTTTGGGTCCTTACATCCCTCCATCCACCATCTCCCATCCTTCATCTACTCCATCTACCTTGGGTACTTATTTCCCTCCACCCACTACGTCCATTTTGGGCCTTTATATCCCAAAATCACCCCCTCCATCTCGTCATATTCATCCTTTCATCCATCCATCACCTATCCATGTCACCCATCATAAACATCCCACTAGTATATCCCATAATTAGGATCAACAAAGGCACATACCTAAACATCCTCCATCTACACATAATCACCATACTCCTACCTCCATCGCTCCATGTCATCCATCTCCTCGTATCCATCCAATTTCTATCAAAATCACTTTGGATACTAAAGCAAAAAGGCATAAATCCAAACATCCGCATAAATCTAAAGCTCCCCATGTCTCCTCTAAAAGACATTGTGACAAAAAGAAAAATCAGATCCAAAATCCAAATCAAACCCATTGGCCACAAAGGTCCACCAAAGCAAAGATCAAAACCATACGGATCCCAAAGAAAAAAGATGCAACACATTCAAATGAAAAATATGTAACAACATCCAAAGTTGCTAATCCAAAAGCTAATCATTTTCATCCACCCTCTCCTAAATCAGTTTTGGGTCCCTATGTCCCAAAATTCACTATCCCATCTCCTCCATTATCCTCACATTCTCCATCCATTAATCCTCTTATCATTTCACATCCATCACCGTATGTGCCAATGTTGGTCTTGAACTCACCACCTCATCACACACCTACCAAATCATTCTATCCATACCCTTTCCAACCCCTCATCCATTATCTCACATACCTCCCCCATCAAATCCCTCTAATTCATCCTCTTGCATAATCCATTTATCCTAATAAGGTTGTACCAACATCCAATAGTCGCTTCAAACATAGGCTCTTAATAATTCATATAGAATTTGATGCTTGAATCCTTCACCCATATCCTTATCACATGTCTTCCGCATTTTGTTATCCACCTCCCTATACTTATCCATCTCCACCCACATTCTATCCAAAAAAAAATACAAAAATACAAAAAAAAAAGTAAAGAAATAATTCGTCCAATGATGAAAACCTAGCAAACAAGCATCATGCGTAAATCCCCATTCGTCCTTTTCCACACTTGGGGGTAGCTTCCTTATGTGCATTCCCTCCATCCACTATGCTTCCAACTATGCACCCATCTTCCTACTATACGTCCTCTTCTCCATCCCACCTATCTTTTGCATCCTACCATCATAGCCCAATTATCTCCCATCCCTCCATCCTTCTTGTGATCTTGATCAAAACAGGGGCACCTATCTATGCATGATTTGGACACCTCTTGGTATACATTCCCTTCCTACATGCTTTATCATATTCCTTAGTCAACCATCCTATCCTCCTCTAGTTATCTCCTTTATCTTCCCATCCACTCTCTTCCATCCCTCATGCCTCATCATACATGACATATCTATAGTGGGGGCATCTACTTCCTTTGTGAGATAGTCCTTGGAGACATCATCTATCATAACATACCTTCATCTTCCTATCCATCTACTACGACATCCCTTCCAACTCCCCATCCTTATCTCTCTATCCATTCTTTCATCTTTATCCTCATCCCATCTCACAATCCCTTTTCATTGGTATCTGGCTATAGGCCTCCCTCCATGCAACCCAATGCCATCTATCTCTTATCATCACCATCACTTTTTCTTCTTTTACACATCTTTTCAATCTCCTATTCTTTCTCATCATTCATCTCTCCATCATACCATCCTCCCAATTCATCTTCTGATAATTTGGATAACTATCCCATCCCTGAGCTTCATGTAGTCACTATCATCCTATCCAATCCAACAGGTCTATCCTATCTCATCGTATCAGTACCATCATTTTCATCTCATCACCCTTTATCCATTGTTTGTCTTTGGCCTTTGGTCGAACTACGTTGCCCCTACGCTTTCACGTAGGCAAGGTCGATTGTTTGATCCACCCCCGAGGCTTTTTCCATTCACTCCTTTATCGTCTATACTCGGTCTTTAATTTTTTCCCTCTGGTCCTTGTCATCCACCATTAGTCTTCATCATCATCTTTCTACTTTTATCCATGGTCAGTCATCAGCCTTTTATTGAACTACGAGGTCTATGTGCTTTCACATAGGCAAGGCTAATCTTTTATCAACCCCCAAGCCCCTAGGTCTTTAGGGTGTGTCATTCTCATGTCTTGTCTCCCTTGTGACGTGTCATCAAGCTATGCCCTTATCTAGCTAGTTCTTAACAAATGAGATCCACTAGTATCAGCAGATCCAATCGGTTTTGAATCCATCATCGATCTCAACAAGATGCATCCTTCCTAACCGACCTCATCAATCCCATCCACCCCCTTGATCCTATGGCAAAGGAAATTTGAATTTGATTGTGATATTTTGATGCTTTTGGATTTTGTTTATCATTTGAGCTCCCTATCATCACTTTTCAAGGTCGCGTTGATCCATCATATCATGGTGTGCTTTGACTGGTACACATAGGGGCATATCTTGATCTTTTGTTTGTTTGTGTCTTCTTGGTTGTCCCACGTAGTACCCACCTAGATCCTGTAGAAGTTGTCAAAACCAACTTCGGAGTCCAAGAACACCTGCATGCAAAGGGATACATGTCACAGGGAAGAGAATGGAGAAAAAAGCAAGAGGGTTTTGAAGCTCTGAAATATGAGAGATATATTATCAGAACAATAGAATGAATTATTTACAAAGATCAATTCTTAAAAGTAAATCGAGCAAAACCTAAGCATTAACCCTAATAGGTAGACATTTAATAATTAATATAATTATTAAATGTCACAATATGCATCTAAAGTGAAATCTTAAGAGAGGAATAAAGGTAACTTAATTAACATGATTAAGTTAAAACCTTTACTCTAACACCCCCCCTTAAGATGAACAAAAGTACAGCTACAAACATGTGCAAGAAAGCAAAGGTAACTACAATGCATGAAAGTGAAATTGGGTCCTGGCAACTAGGCCTGATCAAGTACCCAAATACAACCAAATCTTTGTAAAGCGGTGTAAAGGAGAAAACCCAGTGGGAAAAAAACTCCTCTCCAAAAAGAGATAAAGAAACACGCCAAAAAAAAACATGAAGGAAGGAAGGCCTCACTGAGACCCCCCAAGGACAACTTCCTTCACCCCAAGCATGGAGCGCAACTAAAGATAGCGCGGAGATGCCAAAGGTTTAGTGAAGATGTCTGCAACTTGCTCCTCTGTAGGAATGTACTCCAAGATGATAGAACCATCCTAAATCAACTGCCTGATGAAGTGCATGTGGATTTCAATGTGCTTAGTCCATTGATGCTCCACTGGGTTGCGAGAAATGTGAATGGCACTCTGATTGTCACACCAAAGAATAGTGGGACTATCTAGAGGAAACCCAAACTCTGTCATCAACTCTCAAAGCCATAAAACCTCCTAACTAGCTAATACTGTTGCTCAGTACTCAGCCTCTATAGATGATAATGCAATAGCAGACTGCTTCTTGCAAGACCATGTGATAGGACCAGAACCAAGGTAAAAAAACAAAGCCAGAAGTAGACTTCCGATCATTGACATCACCAGCCTAATCTGATTCAATGAAGTCAATGATATGAGGGGATCCTAAAGTGTAGTGAATTCCATAATGAGTGGTGCCTCGAATGTACCTCAAAATACATTTGGTTGCTTGCCAATGGCTCTCATGAGGATCATGGGAGAACCGAGAGACAAGACCAACCGCAAAGGAAAGATCAGGACAAGAATGTGTTAGGTACAACAAACTACCAACCAACTGCCTGTATAAAGTGGGATCCATTGAAGGAGTAGAACAAGTGGAAGACAAAACAACACCTAACTGAAATGGAGTGGGGGTAGGCTTGCAATCAAGCATGCCAAATCTCTAAAGCATATCAAGAGCATACTTCTCCTAAAATATGGAAATCCCATCTGAAGACTGAATAACCTGTAGACCCAGAAAGAAGTGCAGAAGACCGAGATCTATCATCTCAAACTGCTCCATCAAAGCTCTCTAAACACTCTGAATCATTGAGGATGAGCTACCTGTAAGAATGAGATCATCTACATATAGCACAAGAATCAAAAGATCACCCTCCTGATGCTGAATATACACTGTGTGATCAGAATGACAGCATGTGAAGTGAGAGGAAAGCAAGAAAGAGTCCATCTTCTCATACCAAGCCCGAGGGGCTTGTTTGAGACCATACAATGAACGTCAAATTCTACAAACCAAAGAAGTGTCCTACACAAATCCCTAAGGCTACTCCATATAGATCTCCTCATGTAGGTCTCCATGCAAGAAAGCACTCTTCACATCCATCTGAAACACTATCCATCCCTGTGAAGCTGCAAGTGAAAGTACAAGGCATATAGAGTTCATCTTGGTGACAGGAGCAAAGGTCTCGGAGTAGTCAATACCCTCTACCTGAGAAAACCCCTTCGCAACAAGATGTGCCTTATACTTATCAATCGAACCATCTGTAACATACTTAGTAAGGTACACCCACTTGCACCGAACCAACTTTCTTCCCTTATGAAGAGGACAAAGATCCCAAGTATGATTCTTCATCAAAGAAGAATACTCCTCATCCATCCCTATCCCACTCAAGGTGACCTGTCACCTCTGAAAACTTCTGAGGATCATCCGAAATGGCATGACTCAAAAGACTAGAACTAGATGTTTGAGCACGAGTATGACAAGTATCTGAAGGATCACCTGCCAAAGAACCAGCTACATCAATAGTAACACAGGCCCACCTAGGCAAATGCGGAGCAACTGGTGGTGGTGAAGATGGTGGATCATCATCTGCATCATCTGCAAGAGATAAGTAATCCTCAAGAGATGAAGAGGGAGGAGTAGGTAGTGAGGGAAGATCACCTGCATGCAAATAACCTGTCACAGAAATGAAGAGATGGAGACAAAAAAGAAAGGGTACTCTGCAACCTTCAAGAGAGATTGCATTAGTTGAATTGATGAAATAATTACAAAGATCAATCCTTAAAAGGAGATCAAGCAAAACCTAAAAAGTAACCCTAATAGGTAGACATTTAATAATTAATATAATTATTAAATGTCACAATATGCATCTAAAGTGAAATCTTAAGAGAGGAATAAAGGTAACTTAATTAACATGATTAAGTTAAAACCTTTACTCTAATAGATCCTTGTGGTCTTGTGTTACGCTAGGGCATCCACGTGTGCTTGTGGTTATTCCAATACCTGGCCCGACCAAAGTCATGGTGACTTTGGGGTGTTGTGATAGCCTTCTTGTCTGTTGTGTTTGTTTCATGCATTAGACACTAATCCGCCTTGGTTCCACCTACCCTGGCACTTTGTGTCTTATGCTATAGCAAAAATCAGTGCTCCGAAGATGGAAAATTGCACTAGGATTGCATTTCATTTTCTATTCTATCATCTTGCATGCATCCCCCATCCTCTCATCTATCAAAATCCCCCCATCCATTCATCCTTCATCCTCATCTCACATATATATCCAATCCCCATCCATTCCATTTAGCCTGAATCATCTAATCGCATCCTTGGTCCTATCCCCAGCCTTGTTACAAGCCTCAATCCAATCATCCTCATCATTATCCTCATCATCGGGATGTATTCTTCCCTATCCTTTGGTGTTTTTTTGGGATGTATCATTCCCTCATCAACACCCCTTTTTATTTGGATGTATCCTCCCCTATCTTCGTGTTGTTTCGGGATATATCATTCCCTCATTGACGACACTCCATCCATCATCCACCCATTTTCGCTTGTAGCTTGACTGGGGCAACATCATCTTCATCCTTGCATCCATTTGTGCTTCCCAACCTCCTGTCGCCTTTTCATCCTTTCATATCCATCCCCTTGCATCCTCTTCCTCATCTCCTATTTCATCATCTCATCCATTTCGAGAGCACATTTGTGTTCTCTTGAACCCGCATGTCCTCTCGAGGGGGCATCCTCAATCCCTAATCTTCATCTTCACCCCCATTTTTTTCCTTCCTAGTCACTCCTTTGAATGACTGAGGCATCTTTTCCAATATAACCATCTCCTTTTGGGTTCTATATTTTAATATTCTTTGAAATGATGCTACTTTGTAACACCATCTCAAAGAGTGGCAAAATGTAGACATCCAAATTTGGACACTTAATTTATCCAAATTTATCACTTTTCATCTAAACATCCTCTTATCTGAGTTAATTAAGTAATATTACTATTATTTAATTAATATCCGTAATTCTGCCAAATCCCTAAAGTATTTAATTAATAATTAAATACCTTACCCTCCTTAATCCCCTTTTCATCAAATGAATTAAATAAATATTACATTTATTTAATTCCTCATGTCATTTTCATCTAATCCTAATCCATCTCCTAATCTCTTCATTAAGGATGTGCACATGCCTAATCCTTGATTAGGATGTGTCACATCCTCCAACTTTTGCAAGTTGGCTTCTAATCCTCATTAACCCCTAATTATCCTCTAATTACTGATTAGTTAAGCCTAATCAGTATCTTGGTCAACTCTCCCCATCCCCCAAGGAATTTTTAATTCCTTTTTATTCATTCAAGGCTCCTCTCTTCCCCATGTGAATTTTAATTCATTTTTATTCCTCCTAGAATACCATTTTTCCATGCATCTTCTAGAATCTTTGACTTGTCACATCAAGTCACATGTGACAAACTTCCACCTTTTTAGAGACCCTCTCTTATCCACTAGATTCTCCCAAGCATGTGAATTTTTAATTCACATTTATTCCTCTAAGGAATCTTCTCATCTCCCAATGTACTTCCAAGGTACATGTCCTTCTTACACATCATGTACCTCCCTTCCACATCACCTACACATCATCTCACCCTTAGCCACTTCACATTCCACATGTCAAAATGTGAGGGCTTTTGAGTCCTCAACTCACCTTAGCCCTTCATCTTGGCCTTGTTGGATAAATCTCAACCATTGAATTCTCTAGAGAATTCAAATTCCTCTATAAATACCCCCTCCTCTAAGGCATTTACAACACTTAGTCATTTTGCAACTAAATGCTATCATTTTGAACACTCAACTCACAAGCATTTCATTCATTTAGCCAAGCCATTTTAGTCATTTGCACTATCATCTAGTCCTATTGTCAATCTTGCATAAAGAGCCATCCAAGGAGCACACAAAGCAATCTAAATCAAGGGCCAACCAAGGAGTTTTCAGCAGCAAAGAAGGTATAAATAGATTACAATCTTCATTTTATCTTGTTTCTTTGCTTTATTATTCCTTAAACTAATCTTGAGGTGTCCCTTTGTGTTTTTCCTCATTGCATTTTAGCTTATTTTCATATTTAGAACTGGACTAACATTTAGGATCACAGTCGCAATTGCAACAAGACACAACCCAGTTGTTCACACAACTGGAAAGTGTTAAGGAAACCCTAAAAAAAGTAAATGAGCAATGTGCATAGAAATATAGTGAAATTCATAGGTTAAAGGAAGAAATGGATAGAAGGAAAAAAGTAGCTCCTAAAAAGGAAGAACCAGAACAAAAAATGTCATCATATTCTAGGTTACTTATGTTACCTCCACCAGTGGAAAGGTCATAAGAAAAATCAACAGGGTTGAGGTATCTTTCCCTCACTACCATGAAATACAAAAAACTCAATATACAACTTACAACTTCAGAATGAAGTTAAACAAAGTTATCAAAGAAAGAGATGAAGCAGAATAGAGGGTGGTTGAGGTGGTTGAGATCGCTTTTACAATGGTATCCACTAGGAAACCCTTAGGAATGTATTGTTTATTTCTTAGAGAGTTTTTTTTGAAATGGAAATTAAACCAACTTGTGTTGAAGAGGCCTATAGATTTCAGAATTGATAATTATTTTCTTCAATCTTATTTTAAGAGTCATCCCAGCATCCAAAATCAAATGTGTGAATTTTACTAGCATGCTTTCATTATGGGAGAAATAGATGATTCTCTTATTAACATTTATGTTGGAGAACTTCATATAAGGTCATTTGTTTCCTTGTTGAAAAATCAAATTGAATGGCGAAAAAGAATGGGAGAATACAGGGAAGCACAGAAAAAGTTGGTCTACCTATGAGAGGAGAAAGACCAAATGCAGTTGAATACATTGCAAAATTCAGATCAGTGGCCAGACTCAATTATGTTTTTCCCATTTATATCTCTAATTTATCAAAAATTATTGCACGTTTCCAGGATGAGGAAGGTACATTAACTCCAAAAGCTCATGAAGCATGCAACAAAAGGTACAACACCAATCATGTACAGTTAAGGAGAAGAGAGCCCATCAGCCCAAATAATATCAGATGGAGTTTGACCAATGTAAGATATGTTATCAATTTGATAAGACAACAGCAAGAATTATGGATTGGGATGAGATTAAGAATTCTAATCATCACCATGCCTACTCCAAAGATCAATGCACTAGAGAGGACTCCAGATGAAGCCTTAAAGTCCTGGTATGAAAAACTGAAACAAAATCATAGCTTTGCCAATAAACACAGGACAACAGACCAATACAGGGGAGGTGTCTTTGATTATGCCTTATGGATTGAAACTCTAAATAAGGACATACCTAATGTAATTGTTGTGTAAGCATGAAGGCACAGTTTAGAACAAGAGGGGGAGAATGATGAGGGCTTACAAAGACCTCATCTATTTTATAAGTTTGATACTTAATACTTTATATTTGGCTGGAAACTAATGATATTATCTTTTATATACTTCATTTATGAACTTAATTATGTATAAAGACTTAGAATTTGAATGCTTTTGTATAAATACTTATTTCTGTTGAATAAATGATTAAATGGAATTTAATGTTGTGTTTGTTTAATTATTATGTGTATTTAACTCATGACTAGAAGAGCATTTATTGATCAGATGAAGTGCTAACCATTTTTCATTCAAATGAGATTGGCGGATAACTTGTCATGACTCAGCAAGCTTCGACCAAGATACCTATCAGCTAAACAACAGTCAGTCTTCCACCTCTGTAGTTTTGTTTAGCATCAACTGAAGATGATCATGAGACTTTCATGATTGTACTCTCTGCGCTCCAAAATTTCTTTTATAATCCAGACATTAGTTTGATTTCCCACTTTTCCCCGCTTTTCAAATAAGAGAGGATATATACATCCAGTCTCAAATTAGTTAGACAGTAGATTGTATTAGTTTTTTATTTTCAGTAAATTATGTTTCTTAGTTCTTCACTGAATATTTTGTACTTCATCCCTCTTTGGGAAAATTTGATGGAATAAAAGAAGAAGTTGATCATTTCAGTTTTTAAGATCCCTCCAAAGGCAGAGCAGGTCCCACTCTTCCGAAAGAAGGTGATCCTGTTAGTTAAATATTTCATCTTCATTCTTGTCCTAAGTTGGAATTGTTTCATCAGTTTAAAGTTAGAATAAATTTTAAATCTAAATCTACATTATTGAAACCTTTGTTTTGATTACTATGTTAATTGATTAGAATCCCTTCTACTTTAATTCAGTTCACTTTCCAGTTAATTAGATTGTAGATAAAATAGTTAGTTTATCATTGATAAATGGTTATGTTCTCAATGGGATATGAACATAGCAGGAATTATTACTTGTTAGATTGGATGAATGAGGAATGGAGTAGTTTTCTTTTGAATTAGATTTCAATTTTGTTGATTAATTAGATTTTGAATTCAAGTAAATGCTAGATTCTCATTTTCCTGCAAGTTAGATTAAGTCTAATCATCCATTCCTCACAATCTAATTCAGCTTAGAATATGGCCTATCTCTGCACATTTAACGTTCTGAAATAATTCATTTTGAAGCCTTAGAATAAGTTAAGTAGGAAAGAAGTTAGAAGAATAGTGTAGAATAGCGTAGAGCCACTACCGATAAGGAAGGAACAACTTTGAAATGCTCCTAACAAAGTGGACCAAACAACAAACCCCCCCCCACAAAACCAATCCAACTCTTACCACAGATAGCTTTAGACACCCCCGGGTTGACAATTAAAGACTAAATGATTAGGGAATTGTGACAACAACCCCTATCCATCAAATACAAATAGTTTTTTAACTTTTTTCTTTATCTTTCTGTGTGTACATGTGCAATATTTGAAGCAATTAAATTTATTAGGTTATTTTTACTCTCTTCTCTTAATATTTTATAATTTATTTTGGATTAAGTAGTGTGAAGTAATGTGGAAAGTGATGGATGCATAAATTGTCAAGATTAATAGACTTACTTTCAAGGTGTAGGAATATATTATCAAATACTTATAAACTTCCCTCATATGAAAATAGCAATTAAACAACAAATTTTGAGAAAACCTAGTGAGTCAAGACTTGACATTCTCAAGCTTTGGGATAGTTGATTCCTAATATAATTAGCAACTCTTTCAAGATATATAGGTTTCACTGTTTGACAAATCAATTTGTATGTTGTGTTAGTAAAATCATCATCAACATAAGTGGTGCTAGAATAAGGGTTTTAAGTGAAAATAAAGTCAAAAATTTCTTATCATATTTTTATGCATAATAAGATTTTCAAAGTTTCATTTAGAGATGGTATATCTCATTTAGAACTAAAGTTTTATTAAAAAAAGGTACAAAAGTTCCAAATCTTAGGTCATTATGGAAGTGTCAAAATATATCAGATCGCATAAAAGTATACCTTTAATATGGATATTCCATTAGTTTAAAGAATGTTGAGTAGAAGGTTGATTCCCCAAAGCTTGACTAAATTTGGATTATCAAAAGGGTGTAGAATTTATATAACTTTGGAACATAATGAGATTAGTTGTGTAATCTTCCTAGTAAGAATGGATTTCGTAATGAGAAAGTTTATTTCTCTCTTTGAAGTATAAAAATGTAAAATTAATGCTGAAAATACACCTAAAATAGTAGTCAAGAAAGACAAAGAAAGTAAGGTAAAAGTATTTATATCAAATATTGATAATATTGATAACCAATTGTTAGATTGTTGTGAAAATGCAAGTTTAAGTTTTATTGATATAGGTGAATTCATATAGGATTATGTCATAGAGGTACAAGGAGAACAATGTGTTCCATTAGTGCTTATGGATCCTGTAATCATGGAAGAGGTCCCAAAGACTAAACTTTAGGAACTAGGGGAATTGTTGTTCCTTATATCTAGTGAACTAGATATAAAAAGAACAAACACGTGTTATTCCTCTTACTTACAAAATAGGGGAGATAATGGTTAAACATATGTTGATAGATAGGCGATTAAAGAAGAATACCTAAAATGCCCTAAATTTGAAAACCTTTGAATACAAAGAGGATTTCCAAAAAATAATTCAAATAATGATGAATTTTATTTTATAAATTCCTCATTACAAATTGAATATGAATCCTTTTCTTTTCCCCTTGATGATATCAATCTCAATAAATTATAAGTGGTAGGTGTTAAAATAGTCATGATTAGTGACCAATTAATAATTAATGTTTTGGAATATGGTAGGAGCAGTGGAGATATTTCGCACAACATTAAAATTTGAAGTGAAGGGAGTCTAAAAGTTTTGACAATAGAATACAAAAAGACATCGAAGAAGGAATGCACTTCAAATTGCCAAATTAATGAGCTAGTGCAAAAAAAAGGAATTGCTTTGACAAAAAATGGCTAAGATATGAATCAGTTTCCATAGAAATGAAAATTAACTAGGTTGTATTTTTCTATTTTAGTGAATTTTTTTAAGATTATGATTCAAATTTTGAAAAGATAGAATGTAAAAGTTACAAATTGGAAAGTTTAAAAGGAGACAAGTTAATTCATTTAAAGTAATAGTTTTTTAATTCATAATACACAGCCAAGGCTACATGGATTAGATTAATATCAAAATGAGATTTTATAATGTTTTAGCCCTCAAAATTATAGGGCAGATTCATATTATCATGCTCTATCTCCCCTAGGGTCACATACAAACTATTTAAATCTACCCCCAAACGATTATCTATCACAAAATATACAAAAGTGACTATCATACTATATCTATGTCAACCTTAGAGCCTGAGCAAAATTGTTGCCATTCACCCCCGATCATGAGTCCCCTTCATTGTAGAACCTTGTTGATTCCACCAGCTCCATGAAATCACAACACCACTGAACGCCCACAGCCTCATTCAATCCGAGTCTTCTATAAAGAAATTTGTAGTTGATGGTTACCCAACACTTATGTTGCTCCAATCCTTTAGTATCCATGTTGAGGATGAAGGGGTACCACTCCACCTCCACGCCTTGCAAGAACATCTTGTCAATGTCGTCTGGCTAGGGAAGCCCAACACCTGACTGCACGACCGCAACTAAATCTACATAATTTACCAAGATTTCTTCTTTAAACACCATTCTCAGTAGCAGCAAATAGAGGAGCTTAGGGAGATTCAAGTCCAGGTCAGAGGCAAGAAAATGTGAGGAGATGTTTGTGTTTTCCCTCATTTAATTTCTAGAGAAATAAAACTTCTTCTAGAGCACCATCTGCACCGCTTCAAGGCACAGGATATCTTTTTTGAGGCATATTTTCTTCAACCTCTAGTCAGTGATGAAGCCTAGGAAGGCTGACTATTTTTTGGAGCTCCTCAATCTGACTAGAGTTTCCATTTTATTTTATCACTATTGCCATCCTCCTCACTAAATATAAGGTGGAAATTGTCATTGAACACCACAGCTAGCCAGCTTGGTTGTATTAATTCCCTGCATACCCATTCCCCCTATCTATCATCTCCATACAGCCATCCAAAGGTGATCATAAATGCACTACGGGTGACAATATTGTGTGATCCAGGTGTTTTCTTGAAGAAACATTTAGATCGTATCATGTTATCATTAATCAGTCCTTTCTCACTTATATCCCATGCCAAAACTCGTCCAATGCCAACTAATATGTCACCTAATCACTTCAACGACCAAGTAGTGTGGTTATTTAATGTTCAAATCATAGTCTATAGATACATTCGCCATGCGATCGATTTTTTCCTTATTTCAATACAAGTAATAACCTTCACGTCAAATCAATCTACTCTCCATCCATCAAAAATTATTTCACCCATACAGATGGACCGTCCTGGCGGCAGGAGTGATGTCTTGGTTGGCATCACCCCCTCAAATGGAAATGCCCATGCACCTAATCTGGCCATATGAGGCAACTATGCCACCTAATTGGCACAAGGTAGAAATCCTTATTTTCCATTAACCACTGCATTGGCCAATGCATCTGCCTCACTATTTCCCTCCTTGTATATGTGGTTCACTATGAAGTGCTCAAAGTTCTTCATCAACTCTACTCCCTTGGTTAGGAGAGCACAAAGTTTCTAGTTGGGGTGTTTCCACTTCTAAGGGAATTAATGAATAACATTGAGTCCCCTTCAATTGCTATCCTAGCCATCCCTAATTCTCTGCAAATTTTCATTCCATGGATGACAGCTAAAAAAATTTCCTCATTTTTTATTCCTTCGAGCAACCGCTCTATCGAGGTTAAAATTGTTTTTCCTTGCCAATCCCTGATGATGCAACCTGCGCCAAATGGGCTTGGGTTCCCTTTGGATGCACTATCAAAGTTCAATGTATACCACACATGTGGTCAGGGGACCGTGTTGCTTAGGGCTCGAGCTTGCTAAGTGCCAGCACCACCACTTCCAACCCAAGTTGGGATCCAAAGAGAGGGTCAAGCTGTATGCAATTTTGTATCCCACTCCGAGAAAACCTTCTCCTTGGCCACTCTTTGTTCCAATTTGACATTCATTTTTTCCACTATAACAGCCTCAATTTTGTTGATAAGAGAGGCAGAGCACATTTTCTTATCTTGAAATAGCCTCCTATTTCTTTCTTTCCAAAGTTTTCATATGAAAATTGATGGGCCAAGGGTCCAAACATGCCCATATACTAATTTTCTTTTCAAAAGCGGCCATGAATGTAACCAACTCAACAAATATCTCAGCATGGCACACAACCAACACCAATACTCTGGTGCATACAGACATCCTAGAAGAAGGTAGTTGGATGTTTCTTCATCCTATTCACACATAACGCATCTCGATGGGCCTTGAAATCCTAAGTGAAGAAACCTTTCCGTCGTTAAGATTTTATTTTGTGATGTTTCCCATGCAAACACTCCTACCTTGAGGAGGAAGACATTACTCCAACATATGTGTAGGGGTAAATTTTCCACAGTCATAACTCTTCCTTTATACAGCATTCTACAACCATCTCTTGCATTATAATTTCCAAATTTGGATCCCGCCTAGATCAACATGTCACTGCCATCTCGCAAATTCAAAGTTCTATTTTTCAGCACTTCGGTGAGGAGCCATACTTCTCTTTGTGGTAGATCGAAGCTAGTGAAGTCTCTCCATTTCCAGTCTAGCACCAAGTTGTTCTCATTTGGGACTATATAGTCCTTGACCTGATCACCCCATAGGTTTTTTAGTGTGCACTTGACTTCTCCCACCTCAATCACACTATCCAGGCTTGGGAGTCCAGCCCATGATTCCTCCCAAAATAAAGCTCTACTTCCATCTTGTACATCCCATGAAAGGTAGATGTAGACTACTTGCATTTTTGCATGAAATTCCAAATCCGAGAGCCAGTCGGAGGATTGGAAATTGTTAGAATATCCTCGTTACTATCATCCTTTAGGTACTTATAGTGGAGAATTTTCACCCACTTGCTTTGTGGTTCACAATGCATCTTCCATATGAGCTTTTCCCCCAGAGCTTTTTTTTGCAGATCTAAATGTTTGAATCCAATCCCACAATCTTCTTTGGATCTACATAGTTTTTTCCAAGTGATCAAGGCAATTTTCATCTTCTCTTTGTTCCTTTCCAAAAAAATTGTCTGTATAACTTTGTTAAGTTGGAAGCACTCCCGCTCAGAATACATAAGACTAACATAAGGTAGATCGGCATGGCAGATAATACTAATTTTATCAACGTTATCCTCCCAGCCCATGTTAGCCATTTTTCTTTCCATGAGTTCAGTTTCGCACACATTTTGAGATTGAGTGGATCCCAAAGACCAGTCGACCTAGTTCCTTTCGCCAATGGGACACCTAGGTAGGTGCAGGGAAATTCCTCTTTTTTAAAGCCTATAATCCTTAATATCTCCTACTCCTTTTGTGTTGTTGTGTTCAAGAAGAAGATTTTAGATTTTCTCTCATTCACTGTTTGGCCCAAAGATTTTGCATACTCCCTGAGAATTGTGTTCAAGTGCATCGCATCCTCCCTCTTGGTTGCTCCCATTAGAGTTGTGTCATCAGCAAATTGCTAATGAGATATTCCCTGAAGTTCGCTTGTTACACTTATTCCTTCAATTTGCATCGTGTTGATGCCAAGGGCTATTGTCCTTCTTAGAGCTTCTTTCATTCGGATGTATAAATAGGGAGAGATGGGATCTCCTTGTCACAACCCCCTTGACACTTCAAAAAATACCTCAGGTGAACCATTTACTAGGAGTGAAAATCTGGGTGCAGAAATGCAAGTGAAAATCCAGTTTAGCCAACGCTTGTTGAACCCAAATGCCTCCAGGACTTTTAACAAAAATCTCCAGTCCACCATGTCATATACTTTCCTAATGTCCAATTTGATTATCATGTTGGCTTGTTTGGTCTATTGTATCAAATCAATCACCTCTTGTGCAATGATAATTTCATCTAAGATCGTCCTCCCTAGAACAAAGCTCATTTGTTCTTCAGGAATCATCAAAGGAAGAATAAGCTTTAATTTGTTTGTCATGGCCTTTGTCATTACTTTGTAAACTATGTTGTAGAGTGTAATTTTTCTATAGACATCTAATGATTTAGTAACCTCTTTCTTGGGGACTAGGGCTATGAATGTATTGTTGACTTCCTTGAGTAAGCAACCTAAGTTCCATGAGGCCTCTATCATATCCACCAACTCATCACCCATCAAACCCAAAAACTTTTGAAAGAAACTAGTTGGAAAACCATTTGAACCGAGAGCCTTATCTGGGTGCAACTGGAAGAGGGCCACCTTTATTTCTTCCTTTGTGAATTTTTCAATTCAGCATCTTGTTTTGCGACTCTGTTACTAACTTTGGAATGCTTCTTAACAGATCTTGTTGGTGATGCAGATTAGAACCTTTGTTGTTGTTTAGTATATTATTAAAGAATCCTACCACTTCTTCAGCCAATTCCCTTGGTTCCTCCACTATGGATCCATCCATTCATTTTAAATTTGTGATCCAGTTCACACTCCTTCATTGTTGTGTATTGTTATGGAAGAACTTGGTGCTTTTGACTCCTTTGAGCCACACCTCTCTTGACTTCTATTTCAAAAAAGTTTCCTCTTTGGGCAAGATGTCTTTGTACTTCCCCAAGAGCTCTTTTTCTTTGAGATAACTATGTATTTGGTTCATTCCATTTTGCATTATGTCCTCTTCCACACTATGAAGGTCTTCCTCTATGTTTTCTTTTGTTTCAAAGATTTTTTTGAAGCAATTCCAATTCCAATCCTTGATCTTTTGTTTTAGCCATTTCAATTTCGTAACTAAAAAATACATCTTTAACCTTGTTACTTGAAATCCAGTCTACCATTCTTCCACCAGACCCAGGAAACTTGGGTCCTTGAGCCACATGTTCACAAATTTGAAAGGAGAACGGTAGGGATCTGGTCCTCTTGTATGTCCAATTTTATTGGGAGGTGGTCTGAACCTCCACTAGGGGAGATACTAGCTTTGAATATAAATGGAAAGTTGTCTGAGCCTCCCCAAAATAAAAACCTATCTATTTTCTTTGCTATCATGCAAGGGCCCACTCTCTTGTTCGTCCATGTGTAGATGCCATTTATGAAATCTAAATTGAGCAATTGATTTCTTATGATCCAATCTTTGAAGTCCTTTTGGGATTGATTTTCCTTTCGAATTCCTCCCAATTTATCCCTATCCTCCAAAACTGCATTGAAGTCACCAGCTAGTATGAAGTTCTTCCCTTGTATTATCTTCAAAAATACTTCAATCTCTTGCCACAGGCTACATTTTCTAATGCATGAGTTTGGCCCATACACATTTATGAGTCTAAATCTGAGCTTGGAATGGATGCTTCGCACCCAACAACCTTTCCAACATGGATTTTTTGCTAACATTTCAATCTACACAGTGTTTGGTTTCTAGAAAACTACTAGACCACCAGATGCCCCACTTTCCTATACCCCAACACCATTCCAACCCACAATCTTCTTCTTGAGGGATTCTAATTCTTCATTGCTTAGTTTCATCTCCTATGCTAAGATTATATATGCCTTGGTCAAAGCAAGTCTTCTTTTGACCAAGCACTATTTGTTAGGGGTGTTTAGACCCCTAACATTCCATGATAGTAGCCTCATGGCGATATGAGAAGGGGGGCTCCCTTCACTATCTTTAGCATCATAGTAAGCTTCTATTGTCCTTCAGCATCCCCATCTATGGATCTCAGTTCCTACAATGACTTTCTTCCCCTAGTCTTCCCCTTTTCACAATTTGGCTTAGACTTTTTGGTTGATTATTGCTTGATCCCTAATTTCCTAGGGGAGACCGATTCCTCTTGTTCTTCCTCAAATTCTGCCACAGCTTCCAACAACAATTGATGGTCCATTGGGAGGATGGATCCATTGATGACATCTTCTAGGTCATCTTCTGCATTGTTGTAGGGGAATGGGGTATCCTGAGTTGCCTTATTTTGGTCTTCATCTCCATCTCCCATGGCTATCTACAAAAAACTTTCATTGATGTCTTTCCCCATATTGGCGGATTTAGTTCCCCACCACAAGACCACCTCTACATCTGAATTTTTTAGAGAGATTAGAGTATCAAATTGATTGATATCTACATCTCTCATATTGCACTCCTCATTTATCCCTTGTTTCGTGATTTCTAGCATGTTATCACTAATGTCTCTCTCTAATATCTATGTCTCTCTCAATAGATCTCTTAACTCTTCAAGGAAAGCCAGGCTTCCACTAGGGATTGTTTTCTCTCCATCATCCAGACTCAGATGCTTCAAATCATTCATAGCCCCCACTTCCTCCTCCCCTAACTGTTCTTTTGCATTGTTGTCCTCCTTTGCACTCTCTTGGTTTTGTCTTCGAATATGTCTTTCTCCATACCATCCTCCATTTAGAGTAGTATCAATTTCTTTTCTTGCCCTTTTTGAGCAACTTGTTATGTATCCTTTACTCAAAATACACCTACCTCCTTTTGTGTTGATTGTAACTTTCTAAAACCAATCTCCCTTCTTCGTGAGAATTTCTAAATTGTCCATGAATCTAAGCTATGTACTTATATCTACCAAAATCTTGGTTGTTCCTAACTTTCCAAGGAAAAAATTTTCTTCATAGCCAATAAAAGTTCCTAGGGCTTCGCCAATTTTCCCTAATGTTTCTTCACTCCAGTATCCGGGGGGTAAATTCTCCAAACTAATCTAGTGAGGAAATTTTTTCAATTTTTGTTGCTTGGGATTAAAGTTTGGTTGCCAATCTATTTTGTAAAAATAAAAACCCTTGTAAAAGAGTAGTTCCCCAAATCAAATTTTCTCTTTGATCCCTCGTTCTACACATTTTAACAAAATAAAATCTTTAGTTAGGGTTTTTTCTCTTACTCGACCTTCAAAGTGGTCATCGAACTAGTCGATGATTTCCTGCTTTGATGCATCACTCCTAGTCCATTTGATGAACAAGTCGTAGTCTTTAAGGTAGTCCAATCGCGGTTGCATGTAACTGGTTGAGATCTTCATTATTTTACTCCTTTGATCTGGTGGAGAAAAGGGCTTTCCATCTTGTAGATTCATCTTCGGGATCCATGTTTTGATTGCTCGTTTGTTGCCCTCTCTGTCGTTTCTTCTCCTAAAATTGGCTTGGGTATGGTTTCTTCGAGGAGCCCAAGCTGAGTCATTCCTAGCCCTCGGCTGATATGGGGGCCTTCCTGGTTTAGGGTTCCCTGACCACCCATACCTTCACACCAGATGTTGCACTGGATTTTGTGGCTGATGTCGATTGCCATGTATTTGAAAACTTGCTTCCGTGGGTCCTTTGTTGCTTCAACGGCCACCTATCTGCCAATCCATGGCTCCCCTTCTCCATCTACCAATGTTCTACTACCTTCGCATATTTTTTCACTCCTGGTTTCACTCCATCCACAACTTAATGTAACAATATTTAATTATTATTATTTAAAGTAATAGTTTTTAATTATCAATAAATGCATCATAATACCTGAATCATCACATACATATCATAATTCAAAAAATATTTTCCAAGTTAAGAACTATTAAAGTTGTAGAAATACTCTTTAAAGTAAAAAACACTTTTATTCTTAAAATTATTAGTAATAATTATAGCATAGTCTCATGTAAATATATGAATATAATGTAGGTTAGCTTAGGTTTAGGGTTAGGTTAAATTACTCATTTTCCATAAATCTTGGTCTTCGAATGCTAATAAAGAAAAACTCCATACATTAAGTTTCTCAAAATCTGATTCCAAACATGCACATCCATATTTACACATCAAAGTGATAACACATACAAAAAATTGTTTGATAGAACATACACGAGGAAAACTACCAATTCATGCTAAGAGAAAGGGATAATATTTATATATGTCACCAAAATTAAAAAATGACTTCCTTATATCTTTCTCAATCATACTGTGAAACCTCGTTCCTAAGAAATTCATACCTCATGGCTACTAGTTGGTGATGCTCCATCAAAGTGACACTATGGAAATTCTCCATGAATGGGAGCTAGGTTACAACTATTCCTTCATTTAGGAAGTGAGGGATATCCCTTAGAGCAGGAATTCCTACCCCAAGTTGTGTTGTGGCTAGGACGTCCTCTAAACCTCTTATGTAGTCTTGTTGAACTATGAGTGTAGCCAATGATATTACATCAACTTGTGGCACTCCAATGTCTAGAAGGAATGCCACAAATTGAGAAGAAATATTGGTGTTTACTCGATATTTATCCTTGTCATCAATAAAATTATATCATATAACCATTGTCAAGGAAATCCTAGTTCATCTTATCTAGATATTGAAGACTTTCATAAGTTTATGACTAGTTATTACATGGAGGTAGGTTGATTGATGCCTAGGTCTTGTTAAATAGATTGGTGTATCCATACCAAAATTTAAAATAAAACTTTAATTAAGACCAATAATGAATTTCATTAGCAATGCTAGGCCAATTTATAGAGGCTTTGGTACAGCATTGCACCATGGTGAAGCACAAGCCAATTGTAGGAGAATTTAATGTGAAAGATATCACATAATATGGTAAAAGATCCACAAATATTTAGGTACCTCAATTTTAATGTTTAAAATTTTGAATCAAATGGAAGCCTTAAATAAAGTATTAAATATTTCATGTCAATTGAGATAAAATGTTCGTGTGAACTTTTAATGTAGAAAATTGTATACCTTTACAATTTCACACTATGTTTGGGTCCCTTAATTTATTGGAATTAGTTAAGCTTCTAATCTTCCAAATTATACATTCCAAAGCCTTAATCTTACGAAAGGGGAACCAACATTAAATAAATTCATTTAATATTTAAATTGCCTTAGATCATGTGTGTCCTTGATGTATAGGCTAGGACCCCTTTATAAGCCAAGACCCAAATTAAAATATGTTTTTTATGGTATTTTAATAATCAAAATTCAAATTGTAAGTGTCGGTTTTTGGAATCTATTTTTTGGGAAATTGGATAAACACTAGTCTTTTATCATTTAAAAGCTAAGCAATAATTTGGAAAACTTATGATCAAGCATTATTTTCAAAAGAATAATTAAGCATTCAAGAGTAATATTAAATCATCCACTTATAGCACCAATCAAGATCCTAACATCATGTCAAAGTTTATGTGTATTCATGTTGTCTTTTGAAGGCTGACAAGTGTTGCGGGTCTTCATGCATTCAAGAATTCAAGAAAATCAAGCAAGGAAGATCCAATTCCCTTGAAGTGATGTGTATGTCTTCAATCCTTCAAGGAATCCATTGAATTGTGGTGAGTTGCAACAAATTTTTCATTTATCATTTCCTTCCTTTCCATTAAGGTTTTTATCATTGACATTGTCATTGTGAAAGTGGGAACACTATTCATGAGGTTTGACTAAGGCAAGCCCCTATATGGCATAAACATTTTCTCTCTTTGTGTATGTGCAGATTATAGGTTGAAGAAGGATTGAAGAGATCTTGAAGAGCAATTTTACATTGTTGCATTTGTTGTCATCATTCATGACAACCTACAGAAACTAAGTTGCAGAATTCTTTTTTGACATTCTGACAAACTTACAGATGGAAAAAAAAAGCTTAGATCCAACACCAGAGGACCCAAAAATTTGATCAAGACCCCAATATAAAGATCCATTTTCCATTGGTAGAATGAGTCCTTATAGGCACATCAAAACCACTTTTTCTAAGTAGGTTTGATGTCCTCTACACTTCCTAGATCCACTTGCAAATTGTTGTTTCTATCTGTCAATTGTTGGGATCTTACATTTTATGTATTAGGGAATATAGGATCATTAGTTTAATCATTCTAAAATATTTCCAATCCATTCTAATCCCCCATTAAATGTAGATTCAGGTCTGATTGACTCACCATTAGGGTTGAAAGTCAATATCTACATCCTAATAAAATTTGAAAAAATACAACCATTGAATCCTAGGTTCTTTGCATTTAGGACCTAGGATCCATTTTTCTATTGTTTTATTTTGGTGAACCTAACATTTTAACACTATTAACTTTCTGAAATTGGGAGTTTTCAAACCCTAGATCTAGATTTTTACTTGCATTGCTTTGTATTTCTCATTTAGGGTTTCATCTTTGCATCATAAATTTTGCACCACAAATTACATTATAGATTGCATTAGAGTCATATTTAGATTATATTTACATTAAATTTGCATTCGTTAAGTGGTTAAAACTCTGAAATTGTTCATTTCATGTAAATTGCATCTTTCATTTTAGCTCAAAAACAAGTAAAGAATTGTATAGTTTTATTTCAAAAATTGCATCAAAATCATCATTTTTAGCTTGTGGCATCTTAAAATCAGTCAATTATTTCATTTTAGATCTAAAATTTGTCAAAAAAATTCACCTTCGTTTCACATTGAGCAAAAATTGGAAAAACAGTCATTGATTAACTTGTTTGCAACTCAAAAAAGAATAAAAAAGCAACATAAAACTTCAAATTTTTAGTTTTCGGAACCCTATACAAAGAGTCATTCACCCTTGGGAAACCCCATCCTTGTATAGGTGTCTCAAACAACTTTTGCACAATCTTTTGTCTCTATATTATCAGTCCATTTTTGCCTACAATTGTCTAATTTGAAATTATGGAAAAATGTTATTGCATATGCAAGAAAGGTGTTGTTTTGCTTGATTTGTTATAAATTTGGAAAAAAATGTTGCATTTTAGTATTGAAAATCATCAAATTTGTAGGACAATTGTTTATATTTTCTAAAGCATTGCATGATTTGGGCATAATAGCTTTCATTTTTGTAATTCATAATCTTAGGTTGTTACAACACATTACAAAATTCATAATAGAAGTAGAAGCATATTTCCTTTTCAAGCATAAGATTTTTATATGGTATCACATGGCTTGTATGATCGTAATCTCCCTACTTATGAGAATAATCTAAGGAAAATAAATGAAGCCATTGACAAACATGTTAGTTACCCTCCTAATATGTCTTCCATTTATGAGAATGTTATAGTGCAAAAGAATGCAATCATGGATAATCATGACAATCATATTTTTTCTTCTCACAATTCCTCTCCTCCTTGCAAAGAAGGTACCTTGGTGTTAGAAGATCCAATCATTGAGTGTCATGAGAATCTTTTTTGTACCTCTTCTAATACTTCTATCATTTGGGAAGATATTTATGGCACAAGAAGATGAAATCATTGACACATTCCTTAATATCACTTTACCTAGTCTTCATTCATCTCCCAATATCTCTCTCATTTGTGAGGATGTTTTGATACAAGAGGATGCAATCATTGACAATCATGACAATCATAGTTGTTCCCACGAAACCTCTCCTATTTGTGACGAAGGTATCTTGGTGTTAGAAGATACAATCCTTGAGAATCATGAGAATCTTTTTTGTTTCTCTCCCCTTACATCTCCTACTTGGGAAGATATTTTGGGGCATAAAGATGGTAAGATGGATTTCTTAGATGAACATGATAAGGTCACCATAGATTCCCTCTCAATATAATATCATCAACAAGAATTCAAATCTGCTAAGGTTATGAATGCACAATTGGCCATTAGATCTCCTTTGAGTATTGGACTTCCTAAAACTCCTTTTGGACCTCCCAAGAGTCCTCTAATTATTGGACCTCCTAAGTCACCTCATAGGCCAATTCTCATTATAGGAGGTCTCCTAAACCTCATGGCCATACCCTAAGTTTTTCAAAACAACTTACTACTAATAATTTATCGCAACAACCAAGTTATCATAGTATTGCTCACACATATAACACTAGAAACAATAAGCAACCAATACAAACTCCAACATCCATTCCATTTCCTTAACCATATCTCCCACCCACACCTAACATCCTACAGTGTAGTGGCAAATAATTTGATCTTAGTGAGCAACTTTATAACACTCCTACTAATATCTCCCTTTGGGATTTAATCCAATCATCACCAACTTGTACCATAGTATGCTTCATAATTCCTTGCAAAAAGTTATAATCCCTCCTAGTGTGTAGCCAAATGATGTGGTAGCTTTTATTGAGAATATGAACTCACCTAATTTGGACTTTATCTTTCATCAAAGTGAATTACCTCCTTTGGAAACACAGAAACAAAATGATTCTTTGATGATAGTAGCTATCATTAAAAAGTTTTGGATTAGGCATACTCTCGTTGATAATGGTTTGGCACTCAATGTTTGTAGTGTAAATATTTTGGATAAAATAGGAGTGAACAAGACTAAAATTCAACCGGACTCTTTGTCTATCCATGGTTTTGATAATGTTGGAAAGCAATCGCTTGGTGTGATAACAATTCCTGTAAAGGTTGGTAAGGTTATGTTACAAAATCCTATCCATTTCATGCCTTGTGATCTTTCTTATAATCTTCTCTTGAGTAGACCATGGATTCACGAAATGAATGCAGTCCCTTTAACATTACATCACCTGCTGAGATACACTTACAACAATAAGGTTTACATGATAAAAGAGCTAATCCAAAATCTGGGAATTGTTTACAAACTAAAACAGGAATGAAGAATCCTCTTAGAACATTGATACCAACTACAAAAGTGGAACCTTTACAATTTGAGGATAAAGATAAGTGTCTTTCATCGGTGACTAAGTTGTTAGATGATGACTGGGGTTCATTATATTTTACACCTACATCCATGGGAGAATACAAGATTACACAGTACAAATTAGAAAAAGAGAAAGAAGCAATAATGGTATCAACACAATCTACCACTAATTCATCAAAAGCAGCTCTGCTCCACAACTTTTAGCAAAGAAGAGGAAAACACAAGTTAGACATCCACTTATGATGAAGATGATCATGACAAACCACCTTCTTTGAATGAAATGAAAGCACTTTATGGAAGAGGTTATGAATTGAAATGGTTTGGCTATAATGGGAAAGGTTGTGGTGTGAAATAACAAGGTATATGTGTCCCTATAGAGCCTAACATGCAAGAAATAACAAGAGTTCTTGGTTATTTTCTTTCAAATAATAAATAGTATTATTTTTTGCTCCTTTCCATGTGGTATTTGTAGTATCATAATATATTCACTACCATACATGGAGGTATAAACTTGGCTTTATGCAATCATATTTTATTTTGCAAGGAACAGCATATCACCATCCATTTTGGGCTCACCTTTTGTCCTACACTTGAGGGGAAAGGGGTTAGGTAGCCTTGTCTTAGGTGTATTTCTTATTGATATCCCTATCTATCTCCTTAAAACATTAGTGTAGTGAGTACACTAACATTTTAAGGGAGGCATATAGTCCCTCGATCATTATTTGCATGAAAAATAGTCCCTTCTTAGTGATGATAGCATACATCTCCTAGGAAGTGTGACCTTTTCAAACAAAGTGTGGCCTTCTTTATTCATGAAAATTATCATTTTTGTGGTAATGTCAAGCTTAATGTCCCATAAGAGTGTGACCCTTCTTGGAATATGATATTCCTCTTGGTGGTAATGCTATGGTTTGCATTCCCTAAGGCGTGAATCCTTTATTCCTAGACTAGTCCTCTCTTAGTGGTGACACCAAGTGTGATGTTCCCTAAGGTGTGTCCTTCCATGCATTAAGTAAAACACTTTTGATTATCTTGATTGTTTACATTTTTTGCATTTAAACCTTTCCATAATCATGGCCACCAAGCATAATACAACTTGCTTGCCACTGGTGCCATATATTCCATGAGTGTCTAGAATAATGCATCTTGCTAGCCTTGTGAAGCAGTTATATTCCATAAGTGTCTAGTATAATGTGGCTTGCTAGCCTTGTGAAGAAGTTGTATTTCATGAGTTTCTAGTCTAATCTAGATTTCTAGCCTTGTGAAGCAGTTATATTCCATGAGTTTCTAGCATAATGCATCTTGCTAGCCTTGTGAAGAAATGATCATTTTTGTGGCACCTTATCAAAATTATTAGGGAGTATACCTTTTGGTATGGTTTGACAAACGGTTACATGCCTGTAGACCTAGTGCGTCCTTCCCATTTATGCCAGCTTTTGTGGGTATAACAGAGTTGTAGACTTGGTGCATCCTTCCCACTTTTTTTATGAGTGCACACCTTCTAGACCTATTGTGTGTTTCTCATATTTGCATTAGAGGCTCACCTAGTAAATATCAGACTTAACTAGCCCTTGTGAGTATATTTTATGGATGCACAGCATAATACAACTTACTATTCCATCTTTTTTTCTTTTTCACAATAAATTTGTCATTGAATGTTTGTGTGCCTTGTATTGTTGCTACACATGTGTGTGTTATTTTGTACCTATGTTGGTTTTCCATGAGATCATAAATCTTGGGGGCTTGATCACTCTCCTTGATCCTTTTCCATCTTATATTTCCAATGGTTGTACAATTGGACCTCCCTCGACATACATTTCTCTACTTTAGTGTGATTTTGAGCATAAGTTCATACTCTCACTAAAGTGGGGGCTAAATTTAGTGTAGAAAATTGTATGCCTTTACAATTTCACACTATGTTTGGGTCGCTTAGTTAAGATTCTAATTTTCCAAATTATCCATTCCAAAGCCTTATTCTTACCATTTTTTGAAAGGGGAACCAACATTAAATAAATGCATTTAATATTTAAATTGCCTTGGATCATGTGTGTCCTTGATGTATAGGCTAGGACACATTCTTTGGTCCCCTTTATGAGCTAAGACACAAATTAAAATATGTCTTTGGTAGCATTTTAATGATCAAAATTCAAATTGTAAGTGTCGGCTTTTAGAATATAATTTTTCGAGAAATTGGATAAACACCTATAAATACATAATCATTTTATCATTTGAAAGCTAAGAAATAATTTGGAGGAGAACTTATGGTCAAGCATTATTGTCAAGAGTATAATTAAGCATTCAAGAGCAACATTATCAGCCATTTGTAGTGGCAATCAAGATCCCAACATCATGTCAAAGTTTATGTGTATTCATGTTGTCTTGTGAAGGCTAACAAGTATTGTAGGTCTTCATTCACTCAAGAATTCAAGAAAATCAAGCAAGCAAGATCCAATTCCCTTGAAATGATGTGTATGTATTCAATCCTTCAAGGAAGACATTGAAGGGTGGTGAGTTGCAGCAAATTGCTCATTCATCATTTTCTTCCTTTCCATTAAGGTTTTTATCATTGGCATTGCCATTGTGAAAGTGGGAATACTATTCATGAATTTTGACTGAGGCAAACCCCTAGATATAGCACCAAAAAAATTATTTCTTTGTGTATGCGAAAATTATAGGTTGAAGAAGGATTGAAAAGATCTTGAGGAGAAATTTTGCATTGTTGCACTTGTTGTCATCATTCTTGTCAACCTATGAAAATCAAGTTGCAGAATTCATTTCTAACATTCTAACAAATTTGCAAGTTGAAAATAGAAGCTTAGATCTAGCACTAGAGGACCCCAAAATTTGATCAAGACCCATTCACCATTGGGTGAATGAGTCCTTTTAGGCACATCAAAACCAATTTTTCTGAGTAGGTTTTTTGTCCTCTACACTTCCCAAACCCACTTGCAAACTGATGTTTTTGTCTATCAATTGTTGAGATCTTGCATTTTATGTATTACGGCATATAGGATCATTAATTTAATCATTCTAAAATATTTCTAATCCATTCTAATCCCCAATTATATGTAGATTCAAGTTTTATTGGCTCACCATTAGGGCTGAAAGTCAATCTTTCCACCTTGTGATCTACATCCTAATGAAATTTGAAAAAAGGGCCATTGAATCCTAGGTTCTTTGCATTGAGGACCTAGGACCCCTTTTTCCTTCATTTTAGACCTATGTTTTTTTTCCAAGAAATGTACTGAAATGATTAAATTTTCTAAATCAATAATTAGTTTTGTTAGGTGAATAATTAAAATGCATTGAGAAAGGTATGTGGTTAATTAATTAAAAGAAAGTGAGCAATGAGCAAATTACTCCAATAGTACTTCGAAAGGAGAGTTAATCATATGGGAGTTGTCAATCAATAATTAATCTGAAGATATTTGGAATGAATTAATTATGCTTCCCTTTAATTTTTTAGTGGTACAAACAAATTTAAGAAAGAACTCCATGTTGTCATAAGCTCAAAAGGTTGGTATAAAAGAGGGATGAGTTGCTTATGATATTTTCAAGATGTGACAAGCCTTGAATTTGTAGGAAGTAGATCATAAATTACATTTTAAAGGATATATCTTTTTTAAAGTGCAATAGATCCATGTGTGTTTCATCAAATAAATTTATTCATGTTGTCATTTGTGAGTAAGCAAATATCGATCAAAGAGGTTGAATTAATGGTAATGTAGTAAAATAAGATTTTTGGAATCTAGGACATAATAGTAGATTAAAAATATGATGAAAACTTTATTAAACTAGTTTATCTAATGTTTCTTATAGAATAAAGTGTTTAATAGGATTCACGCAAAGTATAATGAGGAACTATATGTTTAAATATTTTAAGAATTCTTGGATTTGTTGGGAATATTTGATGTTTGTATTAAGTGAAAAATCTATTGTTGGGAATATTTGATGTTTGTATTAAGTGAAAAATCTAAAGGTTTTCCTTTGCTATGATTATAATTCCAAACCTAATAGTAGGCTCCAATTCCAACAAGTTAAAAAAAAGAGCTTTCAAATCTATATCAAAAGGAAATAAAAGTCTATTGAATATCAAAAGAATAGAGAAATTCAGCTCTTTAGGACATCCAAATATCTCTGCCGAGGCTATGGACGTATGGCTAGCAATAGAGCTATGTTTGGAGGAATTATAGAGATAATATTTTCAAGGCTATGGATGCTTGACTAGAAACAAGGCTCTATCCAAGGTTGGCTTAAAATGTTAAACCAAACTGCGTAGCTTAATACGAATGTTAATTATTTCTTAAACTACTCCAAAAAAAGGGATGAATCAAGATTGTACACACTTATATGTTCCTTTAGGATTTGTGTCCTATTTTAAATATCAGATTCTATGTGAAATGTGGAGATGAATTATTTTAATGGGATTGGAAATTTATGTTTAATGTGCTCCTATTTCCTGTAAATATTTAAATTTTTATTTTATTGGTTGCTAGTTGTTGTGCAGTGGTCTCACAACACGCCCCATTTTACTTAAGAAACATGGGGACCCATACCTCAAGAATTTATTGCTTATATCATCATGATAATAAAGACTTTAAAATTTAGGTGTCCTTTTAATAACTCATTTTAATGAAAATTGAAAGTATGCTCAAAATGACACTAGTTGAGTTTTGAAACAATTTAAAATTGGTTAGGATTTAAAAGTATGCTTTTTTAGGAAATTTGAGTCTTGTGGAACTGGATGTTGCACCTTAGGTCATGTATCCAATGAGGCATGATGTTTTGTATCAATAACAATACCTATAAAACTTGAAATAAGTTGATCATTGCTCAATAAGGTCCGCTTGAACAAGTCAATCCTTCATAATTAATTGGACCCAATATTTACTTAAATTAGGAACAATTAATTATAATTGAAGATTGAAATGCTTATTGAACCAAATGAAGGACTTTTGTTCTTAATCTAGATGTCAGTGCAAAAAGAATAATTTTATCTAGAAAGCTAATCTTAATTAAGGCATGTAAGTAGTAAATAATGATGATTAATGAACTCAATAGTATACTTGGATATTGGTATGTGTAAAGTAAATAAAACCAACTCTACAAGCGAATTTCTTGTTGCAGAAATTGATGCTAGACATCATTTGAATTTCATGTCTGGTAAGAATCTCTAAAATTTTGATAATGATTGAAGTTCCTAAAAAGGGTCCCGTAAGAGATTTAAAGTAGATTAAAAGGTGATTTATAGGCCAATTGTAACAAATGGTAAATTTAAATGCAAGGATTATTCAATTGGTGTTGTTTTGTATTATGGGATTAAGCCCACTAACAAATGAATTTGTATGTTTTAAAGGTTGATATAAAATAATGTCGAATAAGATGATGCTGATGAAAATTGTTCTAGCTATAGATGTGGAGAGTGATTTATCAAGTGATGTAGAAATCCTAAGGGATGCTAGAAGAAGTGAATGGGAAGGTGAAGATCTAATTACATATCTAGATGTGGACTAATAACATGGTGTAGGAACTCGTATAGTAAGTTGTAGGTATTTTAGAGCATGCTAGAACAAGATCAGTTTTGAGCATAAATGATAGAAAGGACAAAGATATAAAGACAAAGAGTCGACCAAATTCTTGGTAGTGAAGCCTGAATTAAAGGATTGCTACCAATATTTTATTGACCACAAAGATACACAACTACTATCTAGAATTTTGAAGTGTTAGTGAATATTCAGCAGCAACTAAGTCAATGAGAGATAAATTTGACCAATTGGTCTAAAACTAATGGTTGACAGCCCATGTACAGAAGATTTTTTTTGCCACATGTCTAATTTTAATTCATTTATTTCTATCTTGCCATGTACAATTTTGTAACAAACATATGCCTTAATTCTATAAAAGGTAGCAAATTATCTTTTAGTTAGGATCACAAATTATTGAGATGATAGAGCTTGAATTGGAACATCACCAATTTAACTTCTATTTCATGTTTTATGTTCATTTTTAGTAAAGACTTGTGTATACCGTACAGGTTTGTAGTTCCGAAGAAAAATCAAGGTCATTCCTGATCATAAATCCTAAATGACTATAAATTGTTCATATTGATGAAATAATCAAATTTTTTGCACCATTTTTTGGTACATTTTGAAGCTATCTCATTGGTGAATAGTTAAATTCTTTAAACTCTTGCACTATTTTGTATGTAGCTGTGAGATATCATAGTGAAATGTAAATAGTTTTATGCTTTTGTTTACTTGTCTTTCAATGTGTACTTGTGCAATATCTGAAATAATTGAATTTATTAGGCTCTTTTCTCTCTTCTCTTAATCTTTTGTAATTTCTTTTGGATGAAGTAGTGTAAAATAATGTGGAAAGTGATGGATGCATAAATTTTCAAGATTAATAGAATTAATTTTGAAGTGTAGGAATATATTGAATCAAATACATGCAAGCCCCCCATGTGAAAATGATGTAAGGGCATCCAAACCTCATTCACAAACTCACAACATCTTATGCAACATCAAACATGAGGCAAAAATAAATTGCAATAACATAATTAATCTTCTCTATTTAACTTGTAACACAGTTTCACAACTTCAACAAAATTTGATTACATGAGTTTGTGCAGCCATATCGGCTGAAGAAAATCATTACAAAACTGACTTAAATCTGCTATATGAATAGCAAACAACATCAAATAAAATATCCAAACTCATCTTCTTCAAATCACCTTCTTGCACTATGAAATTACTCTTCAATATGCTTTCTTCCACAACCAACTTTGCTAATCTTCAATCATGGATATCATAATCCATTTTCTACTATAACACCTCCCAAAACCTACAACAAAATTTCATTTTCTCCTCTCCCAAGAAAATCCATGTCTCCCCTTCTCTTCCAAAAATCTAGAAAATGACACTCCAAAATTGTCAAGTCTCTCCCTTCAACAAATCAACCACAGCCTCCTTTTGTTGTCACTCCCATCTACCATTCCTAGCATGGAAAAATCATCTTAAATATATTAAAAGAAAATATTAAATGCTCAAAAAGAATCTTCAAATCCACTTCTTGAAAATTGCCAAGTTTAGGTGACAACTTCCAGATTCCCACTCCTAAAAAATAGGGACCCAAACTAGAAAAAGATAATCACTCAATATGGGTGCCGAGATTCTCCTCCACTACATTTTAGGAACATTAATGATTTTTCACAAGTTACAACTTCAAAAAATCCACACCATTATTTTCCCTCCTAAATTTCAAATTTGGAAACTACACTCTTCACCACCTTCCACTACAACATTTGCACAATAATTAAGCCAATTTATTCACTAAATTTTTTTTTTTAATATTGTAATATTATTCAACAAAACATTATTAAAATCAAATCAACACAAAATTAAACTTTTTTTATTGATACAAGATTTCCATTCAACCATTGGATGCTCCTGCATCAAACAACCAAGGTACCTAGAAAAAAATTGTGAATATGGATTCACAAAATGGAGTTGAGTGGTAGTACCACCCTTTCATATTGCAAGAAATCTTCAACAAACTCCATCACTGAAATTTGTACCTCAAATAATTCCTTCTTTCTCCTCTTCCAGCATCTCACAAGAACATTCACCACCCTCCCCCAACAACCCTACACTCCATTCTTCTCTCTTGTGGACTTGTATCCACCTATATTGTCCTCCTCCTCCAATGACTCTTTCCTCTTTTCTCCTCATTCGTGGGATCCATCCCACTACTAATCGACCGCCTCCACCAAATTTCACCTACAACATCCTCTATAACTTCTACATGCAAAAATGTGTTGTCCAAACAATAATCCAAATCTACTGCATCCTTAGACAAATCTACAATTACCACTACACATAAATTAAAAAATTTCATATGCATGCTCTCTTCTTACTTGACATCCTCTTCTACTCTCACCAAAGAAGTTATAGAATCATCACAACTAAATTCAAAATTAAAATTTACCTTATTCTTGTTCATTGTTCTAACATCTTTTTCCCCATTCTTCGCTGCAACATCCATATTCTCACCTTCACTCCCAGCTACAATTTCATTTCCCAATGCCTTTAAGTCCTCCAAAGGACACTCATCTACTGCTGCAACATCATTTTTCTCTTCAATTGTTGCACCTTATTTTTTCCTCTCAACCTCTGTTGCACATTTCTCTTCCTTCACACTCTCTTTATCTATGCCTTCCTCAAAGCATACTTATGTAATATTTTCTCCATCTCGTTCACCTACATACAAAACTATGACAAAATTCTTGCCTTTATTCTTTGACATTTTCAAGGCCTCACAAAGCCTCAACACAAATCTTCAAATCCTCAAGTTCTTCACATGTAAATTGTCTCATGTTCGGTGATTTGTTTACACATGAATCTCACACACACCACCACAAGTCTTGGTGCAAACTACCTCCAATCGGCACTTCTACCTACACACTCAAGAACACTAGCTTTGATACCACTGATGAAAGGGCATCCAACCCTCCTTCACATACTCACAACATCTTAAGCAACATCAAACATGAGGTAAAAAAATTGCAACATAATTAATCTTCTCTATTTAACTTGCAACACGGTTTCACAACTTCAAAAAAAACTAATTACATGAGTTTGTGCAGCCATATAGGCTGAATAAGATCATTACAAAACAAACTTGAATCTGCTATATGAACAACAAATAACACCAAAGAAAAGCTACATGCTCCTCTTCTTCAAATCACCTTCCTGCACTATGAAATAACTCTTCAATTTTCCTTCTTCCACAAACAACTTTGTTAATATTCAATCATGGATATCATAATCCATTTGTTGCTACAACACCTCCCAAAACCTACAACAAAATGTAATTTTCTCCTCTCCAAAGAAAATTCACACCTCCCCTTCTCTTCCAAAAATCTAGAAAATGACAATCTCCAAAATTGTCAAGTCTCTCCCTTCAACAAATCAACCATGGCCTCCTTTTGTTGTCACTCCCATCTACCACACCCAGTATGGAAAAATCATCTTAAATGTATTAAAATAAAATATTAAATTGTTAAAAAGCATCTTCAAATCCACTTCTTGGAAATTGCCAAGTTTAGGTGACAACTTGGATTCCCACTTCTAAAAAATAGGGACCCATATTAGAAAAATACAATCACTCAATTATATGGGTGTCGAGATTCTCTGCTACTACATTTTAGGAACATTTTAATGAGTTGTCACAAGTTGCAACTCCAAAAAATCCACGCTATGGTTTTTCCTCTTGAATTTTAAATTTGGAAACTACACTCTTCACCACCTTCCACTACACCATTTGCACAATAATTAAGCCAATTTATTTAATAAATATTTCTAGCTTAATATTATAATCTTATTCAATAAAACATTATTAAAATCAAATCAACAAATTCCACATTCAAGGCGAAAATGATATTCAGGTAGAGCAAATGGAGGAACAAAGGTGCAGGGTTTCTTTTTTAGGAGGTTTTGGGTAGTATTAAGTGCAATACTTATGATAATCTTCCATAATGGTGACCTTGTATACGAATGATAGTAATGAAATGATTTGGAGGTGTCAGGTTTAAATTATGATAATAGTCATAGTTTATAGAAAAAAAAATTGTAATGGGAATGAACAAAGGGATTAGAATGTAGCTATTAAGACCCAAGTATATTTTGTAATGGGGGAGGTCAAAGGGTTCAAAATGTGGCTAATAAGATCCAAGTAAAATTTTGTAATAGGGTAGTTCTTTGTAGATGAATTATGGCTAAAGAGAGCCAAGAAAATATCAAATATTGTATATCTCATATTATTAATATATATAGGCATACGGAAAATTCACCGCTAGCAATTCACGAAGGGAAAATTCATTGCCAACAATTCACCATGGGAAAATTCACCGCTATGACAATTCACCGTGCGAAAAATTAATTGCATGATTTTTTGGCGGTTAATTTTCCTGGTGGTGAATTTTCCAGCGCTGAATTGTTGACGATGAATTTTTCGTTTAGTGAATTGCTGGCGGTGAATTTTCCTATATATATATATATACATACATATACATATACATATATATATACATACATATACATATACATACATATACATATACATATACATACAAATACATATACATACATATACATATACATATACATATATATATACATATATATATACATACATATACATATATATATACATATATATATACATATATATATATATATACATATACATATATATATATATACATATATATATATATATACATATATATATACATATATATATATTGGCATACTGCCTTTTGATGAAAAAAAATCAAATCAACACAAAATTAAACTTTTTTTTGTTGATTCAAATTGTCATTCAATCATTGGATGCCCATGCAAATCAAAAAACAACAAACCCTGAGTGAACCTAGTGAGTCAAGACCTGACATTCTCGAGCCTTGGGATAGTTGATTCCTAACCAAATTATTGACTCTTTCAAGATAGTTAGGCTTTTTTTGTTTGATAAATATATTGGTATGTTGTGTGAGTAACATCCTCATCAACATTAATATGTTACAAATTTGTAAACATAATGCCCATTTTTATGTATTGTTTTGTAGTTATGTTTATTTGTGACATTCATTATTGATCAATTGCATAATGATAGTGGACTTAGTATTGTGTTCACTAGTGGATTATAAGAAAATAATTAGAGATATTTAATTAAAAAAGAATCATTTTCAAAATGTGATTAGAAATGTTAATAGAGAGAGAGAGAGATTAATACATATTTCTTGTCTTCAAATGATCAAAGCTTTTTTCACAATTCTAAACTTTAAAAAATGAATATTATTAAAAGAAGAATTAGTGCTTACAACCAACATAGTTAAATTGGACATTGGAAAAACTTTGAAAATGCCTTGGAATGATCATCAAAATTGTGAAATGTGTTATACTATGAAGAGCACTATTTCCATCTAACTCACCTTACCATTAGTAATATGATAAACAACTATGATCAATGATAGAAATGATATTATAAAGAATACGTAGTCTCATTTCTAGATTTTATCTATATATTTATGAATAAATATTATTTTATATATAGATATTTTTAGATACATATTTAGAAGAAACAAAGAAAAAAATATGAATTGTGCTATTGACACTAATTCTATAACTAACTCATTTACCTTTGAAGTGTTCTACAACATGATTAATTCAATAAATGATAAAAATGTAATAAAGATAATACCAACAATATATTGTAAAAACAATGAATAAAACAATACATTTGCTCATCATAATCACCACTCACTTTAATAATATAACAAATAAACAAATCTAAATAAATTTATACTAACTCAATTTAACAAAATACAAAATGTGTACTTTTTCTATGATCTCAAAAATATAGGCAAATTCCCAACCAAGATAAACTTTTACCAAGGACTATTGAAATACCCACAAACATAGAACGACCTTTATTTGTTTCCATTAGAATTGGTAGAACTAAAGAATCTACTAATTTTGTTTTTGGTAGACTTTTGTTCATTACCCAACCAGTGCTGCATATGAACTCCAATGGCATCCAAATACAGTCCACTCTTTCCATGGAATCCAACTATCTTCCCTCCTGTCTGTGCAGACGTAAAGAATTTACCAAATTCTTCTCCAAACGGCCCATATTTCCCTCTGCTAGAATAAAATGTTAAAGATTTAATAACTTTGGGATCTCCTTCTTGCTTATAGCGACTGTAATATCCACTCACACATGTCAGAACCTCATTCGGATAATCAAATTTTATCTGCAAAACAACGAAGAAAGAACAAGTTCAAATTGCTAATCATGATGATGTTAAAAAGAAAATAAAATCAACTAAAAATGGTGATATGGGTTGGATTGATTGGTACTCTATTAGTTGTGTCTCCTCCGCTGCCTCCATGGCGCGTGGACCAAACAGATTGCCCATTTCTGTCATATTCAACTTGAATTGAATTTATAACCTCTTCTCGGAAGACGATAATCTGTCTTATGCCAGAAAATACGCCATCATCCCATGGTTTTCCTCCGTCTCCTCCCCATGGACCTGGTCCTAGAGGAACTGCCTCTCTTACCACTCCATGAATCACCTGCATCCACTTAAATAATGTTATTTTCCATGGACAATATTTTTAAAACAAGTCGTTAAGTGGTGAGAGTAGTAGCAGAGAGAAGAGAAGGAGGATCTCGGACATCTGGTTTATCTCATACATCAGCAGGGTCTGGAATGTCCATGGGATAGTCCTACCCATCAGCACCCATCAGTATCATTTTTCTTACTATCATCTTCTTTTTTATTTGCATGATCAGAGGAGATAACAAGAACCAATCCACAGAATATGTGAATAGGTGTAACACTATTTTATAAATGATAATATAAATATTTATTCATTAAAAATCTATTTTTAAAATTAAAAATATTAAAAAAATAAAAATAAAAAAAATTGATTGTCAATATTAATTTACCAACCTCTAACATCTTCAATGATTCTCTAAAATATTATTGTTATGCAAACATTTATGAATTGAGTAAAATTAAAAATTTAACTATTAAAATTTAACATATAAAATTGCACTTGACCTACACCATTCACACTACTCAAGTGTTTGCTAATTTATAAAATATTTATATCATTTCTAACCATTATTATGTCTATATTTTTTGTAAGTTAAACAAAATTCAACGTGTAGAGAGTCTAATATTTTGAAGAAAAATGTCCAATAATATCCACATGTTTCATGTTTAACTAAAATTATACCATTAACGACTAACAAAAGCATAGAGGGTGCTAGCATTTACCAATTTACCACCTATATATTAAAGTACTTCTCATTTTGATAAGAAAGATATTTAAAGGTTCATAAAGAGAGAATTCTTCACCTGTTCAAATCGAGGTCCACCAACTGGAACCATTTTATTTGACCATTGGAGATTATCATTCTCCCCATTAAAAGATGGGGTTGATAAATTGTCAAAATCATCCAAGATAAATGGCTTCCCAGCTGGATACAACCTATCAGCAACCTGGCCTTCAAGGACATGCACCCCAATTGCATCTACTGCCCATCCTTTCCTTCCATGGAACCCAACTATCATTCCTTCTGCAAGCTTTGAGTTGAAGAAAGTTCCTTGCTCTTCTCCATAGGGTCCATGCTTTCCACGAGTTGTGTGAAATGTTAGAGATTTAATGGCAGTGGGACCCATTAGCAGAACAGTGCCATAGTAACCAGTAACGTGGGTCAATATCTCAAAAGGGTAATCAAATACTACCTGCATATAACCCAGATAATTGAACCTTTCAAATTTAATCATCCATAAAATAAAAAGAATAGCTTAAACAAAGTGAAATGAAATAACATTAACAGAACATCCTAACATAGAAACATTTTATTGTGTTCTCATTAATGTTAATCCAACCTAACTTCAACTACACCAAGATTACAACAATAGCTATCTTCTTTATCTCAATAATTACAACTCTACCATCAAGTCCTGTACTACGTGTTTCACAAATCTTTTACGTTCAAAACAAAATGTGAACTGTTTTAGGCTTATCCAAATAATGATAATAGTTATCAAATATTTGAAGACCAATACACAAGAACTTAAAATAATAATTACCTTATCAGTTTTGATGCCAGTTGAATTTCCTCCATGTCTGTTTCCCCATATGGAGTGACCATTTCTATCATACTCAACCTTGATAGAAGCAATGCCTGCCCCTCGAGTTAGAACAATCTGTCTAACGCCAGTGTAAATCCCATCATCGAAGAAACTCCCACCATTACCACCCCAAGGCCCATACACCACTGGTGATCCTATTGCATTGTTTTTCTCTAAGCTACTATATATTGGTAATAACTGTACAATCCAATTGTAATTTAGTTATAAGGAGAAATATAGGGTTTTGTTTAAACAGCGTATTTTAAGCTTTGATTTGTTTAATTGGTTCATCTGAAATCATACTAATAGGTGGCTTATGGGAGAAGATAGTGTAATTTCAGATGAGCCACCTAAACAAATCAAAACTTAAACCTGATCAAAATAGACAACACACATGGGACATATAAATAATGAATTTAGAAAAGTATTGAAGCCCGTACCTTTGAGCTCAAGCTTTTTTCAAGTCCTCTGGTATTAAAGGAAGGTGAAACACTGTTGAAAGATGTTGGAGTCATGCTACCCAACCTGGAGCAATGAAGCTTTACATCATCCTTGCTATCTCCAAGTGCAAGAAGTATGTTATATGTTTTGTTTTGGTTCCCATCTAATGATCTAATACTGTCAGAGGGCGTAAGCTGTGAACTTAGAGGGATAATGGATAGATCAGGTGACATATTATCTATTAAGGGATGTAAATGGGAAAGATAAACTCCAATTGCATCTAGATACCAACCACTCTGACCATGAAATCCTATTATCTTGCCTCCGTCCATTGGGAAGGAAAAGTAAGCCCCATGCTGCACTCCATACGGTCCATATTTCTTAAAATTGCTCTCAAATGTCAGTGACCTTATCACAGATGGAGAACCTTGTGACATGGGACCATAATGCCCACTCATGGAAGTGAGTACCTCTTTGGGATAATCCAGCTGAATCTGCTCATAATCACAGCATCCATCTTGATTAAAACATGGAATACCCATATAATCAAAGAATAAAATAAGCTGCAATAACTATAGATTATTTTCCTGGTGGCTTGTTGCAAATTAAGTTTGCTATTGATTTGTCTATAATGTACAGCAATCTTTTAACTGTGTAGTTTTTAATGGGTTCTTGTCTAAGTTTTCTTTTTAAGTCTAGTTAGATTTGCCTTTTCAGTATTTCTTCCTCCATTTCCACCATGCCTTTCAGACCAAACTGCAGCACCGTCTCTGTCATACTCAATCTTAATAGAATCTATAGCATCTGCATGGACTAGTATTATCTGCCTAACGCCTGAGTACGCTCCATCGTCCCATTGAGTTCCACCATTACCTCCCCATGGACCAACTGAGAGGGGTTTATGGCTCTGCAGAAAGAACAAGAAACAACCCACAAGATATTACCTTTAGAATTAATTTGAACAACCTATAGTTATAGGAATTTTGTAACAATATGTGTATTTAACTTGAAATCCATTATTTCTATTCTCTGGTGGAAATCACATCTGCAGAAAAAAGTAAGAAAACTTTCAAGTTTCTTAGCAGGCTTATCTGACTTTCTGAGAGCCAAAAGGGAGATCTTTAAAATATTTGGAAAAATGATACTTCCTAAATAATGTAACTTTTTAACTATAATATACCAAGAATATATAATGAGCAATTCTGACACTAGAACTTAGTGATGGTTAACATCACTCTCAATTTTGAAAGATTATCTTCTCGTATAACTTAGATAATATGATTTTATTCTATATGCTAAAACATAAAATGAAATATTCTGAAACTAAAAGTCACAGAGTATTCTCTCAAGTTAACATCATAACATCATAAAAGAAAGGTTTCAACATCTTTTCAAAACTCTTTTTCAATTTATAGCTCTATTCAAAAGCGTTTTTCTAATCAAAAACATCAGAAAAAAACAAGCAAGAACAAATACAGTACAATTAGATCAACAACAAATCTACTGACCATTGCTTCTAGACTTAGATTATCTTGCTCAATCGCTTACTCTCAAGAACTTGAAACTGTGTCTGCAACTGACCACCTCACAGCCCTAAGTCTTGTAAAAAACTAACTACAAGAGGCAATTTATAAACAAATAAATTGAGCCACCCAAAAGAAAAAGTGAAAGAATCAGAAGTGATTCTGAATGTACGTTGTAGTTGTAGCCTTGCTTTGGGCTTTAGATGAAAGATGAAGAATAAGAATAACATGTGCAACACCAAATTGAATTGGAACTGTTGAGCAAAATGAACGAACAACATTGTTCAGGGAGAGAACATCTTACAGTTGTAAATATCTTTTTGGTATAATAAAGCTACCACAACCCAGAATAGTCAAAAATTGTGACAGAAAGTTATTCTTATTCCATAAATACCCGCAGAAAGGAAGCTCATAAAGTTTGTTCTCGACGCACCATGGCCTCTTCTTCATGTGTCTAACTTTAATTTTTATTGTAAAAGTCCAAATCTTGCTGCCAATAACAGGGTCACAATTCAGTTGGCGAGAAAACCTTTACAAAGAGTTCATTATAAAGATTAAATTTCTTGTATGGGGGATTCCTGCCTTTTAATAACTTTTAGAGAGAGTTAATTATTAAGATTTTTTTTAATAGTAGATTTTTTTTTTTTTAATTTGTAAAAATAAGAGTTAGGCTTAAATAAATGAGTTGTGATTGATAATTGAAATTTTTAAAACTGATTGTGATATTTAGTTTATTATGTATTGTTGGGAGAAATGGAGTAGAAAATGTGTGAAAGTGGCAATAAGTGTGAGAGACAGAAAATATGAAGAAGAAGAATGGAGATATATTGAATAATCAAAGGAGGTGCAATCTAAAGATTTGAATTTTCTCTTTCAAAAGATTCATCGTAGGGTAACAAAGGATCTAGATGTAGAGACACAACCACAATAAAAGGTGTTGGGATGGAAAGAGCAAGTAAAAGAAGAGAATGAATCTCTAGTAGACCAGCTAGAAGAAATCCATGTCATTGATTATCAAGAAGGGAGAAATCTTGTAGTAGAAGCCAAGAATTTTCCACAAATACGGATGCTAGTTATTTTTGCCACTCATCATGTCAATAACCTAGTAGCTAAAAACAAGGGTTTGACCACAAGTAGTGTTAGATAAATTTTGGTGAGTGTAATCTAATCAAATGTGAAGCTAATGAATTTGGGGTTGCATTTGGTGTCAATAGAGTCCATCTTGGATAAAGGAGATTAGACCAAGAGAAATTAGGAATATTTAGAAACAAATATGGCCCTCAAGAAATTAGGATTTTCATAAAGAACAAAATTGTGGAATCTTACATTGAGGACTTATTATAATTGGTATTTTTTGGAAAATTCAATAGGCTTTGACAACCCATATTAGAGTTAAAAAGTGGGTAAATAATAATTGGGGAGGAAATATTTCACTAAAATTTCTTCTCAGAGGTTTTTCCTTGGTGAAATGCACAAGTGGTTTGGAAAGAGAAGGAATTTTGAAAGAGTCCCATAGATGATGGATAGTGTTGTCCTATACACACTCAAAAATTGCCCCCCAAAATCAATCCCTTATCATGTGTAGTACAATAGGTTCTAGTATGGCTTAGGCTTTAAAATCTACTAGAATAATACCGGAACCTAAAAATCTTAGAACAAACTAGAAACATGTCAACTCATTTCTATTACATGGATGAAAGTGTTTCAAATGGTGATTTTAGATTATATGCATGAAATTACATCAAGAAAACCAAAGAATTCCTATTGAGAACCATCTTTATTCAATAGATGAATAGGATATGGAAACAAATTATTGAGTATGAAGGAAATCACATGTTTTACTAAAAATGCAAATTTAACACTCATTTTTTAGAAGACCGCAAAAAAGGTCCTAAAACAAGTTTCGAAATGTGTAAAAAATTATAAGAAATGAATGATGATATATATGGTATGAATGATATGGCTTAAAATTCAAATAAAATAATGCAAACAATACAAATCAATCATGATAAATAAATTATTCCCCTAGCTGAAGCATTTCATATGTCTCATCCTAATGATATGGATTTGATGTTTGCTTCATTCATCATCAAAAATAAGATACAAAAATGTGCAATAATTGAAATTACATGATTTTTAATTCATTTTTTTATATTTTGCACTTATTTTATTGTGTCTCTTTTCTATGTGATTTTAGAACTTTTTAGCTTAGCACAAGTTCATCCTTATTCCTTTTATCTTCTTTTACCCATGTGTTTTCACCCCTTCCTCTAAGACTTATTAATCCTTACATATATTAGTTATCATTTTTTAACCCATTATTTAGTGTTTTTAGCTATCCTCATGTGTAGTGAACATTTCCCCTTCTCTTTCTAAAATATCATATTTCATGGATAAATTAAGCTTAAAATCACCATGATTTCATGGCCCTTGCTTCCCATTACTTCCCTTACAAAATTAAGCCTCAATAGATAGTTAGACATTATCATAATTAATTAAACCCATGGTAGAAAACATACCCTTATCTTCATTCACCCCTAGAATTAAATATGACACACTTGTTGATTCCTAATATCTTTTGATCATCCTTTCAATTGATTGAAATTTAAAAATATATAAGCATGTACCTCTTCTTTCTACCATTTTATTAGTAGAAGCTATCACTTTTCTCCCCTTATTTTTGAGTGAGCTATCATCTTGCATTAGAATTATTGGGGCAATATAACTTTAAAAAACAATTACATAGAAACATATTGGAACTTTGCAGTAGCATTTTTGAGGCTCATGGATACCACCACAAAAAAATTATGTTGAATGCACAAGACAACTGAGAGGGGGGTTGAATCAGTTGTACATTAAAATATTAGATCTACATTAGTCTCTTGAACCCTTAACAACCATTAAACCCTTATCATACATTAACAGAATATAAACATGATAAATGTTAATACAAACACATCCAAACACATGAGAACACCATATTTATGTGGAAAACCTAAGAAAGAAAAAAACACGGTGAGGATTAGCTTACAATATAAATTAATCGCAACACCAAATATAATAGACTCACTACCAAAGGGCTCACTGCCATATTAGAAAGAAGAAGAAAGAAGATTGTTGCAATGAGAAGTCCATCTCAGAGCAACAGAAAAGATCCACCACTGCATTGTTGCACAGGCGGTTGTCATTGCACCAAAAGATCAACCTATTAATGCCCGATACAACCACTAGATTTATAAAAGATCTCAGATCCATAGGAGGTTGTTAAACCATGTCACGAAGCTTGAGTGTTGCGCTAGCCCACGTCGAGGAGACCAAGGGTGACACCTTGCAACAATGTCCCTAATGCAAGTGAGGGGTTCAAACTTGTGACCTCAACTCTGATACCAATTATTGCATAGGAGGATATCATTGCACCAAAAGATCAACTTGTTAATTCCTGATACAATCACTAGATTTATACAAGATCTGAGATCCACAAGAGGTAGTTAAATCATTTCACGAAGACTGATCACTGTGTTGGCCCATGCCGAGGAGATCAAGGGCAACACCTTGAAACATGCATCACCAGACCATTCACACTCTCTTTGAAGAATGTAGACACCTTCTACTCATTGCTTCTAGTAGTCTCAAGCATTAAATCTCACATTACATTTCACACTTATGTACTTCATATCTCAACACTTTGGACCACACACATCACACACTCATCCTCCATCAATTCATTAGACATATATACCATCCTCAACCTTGAAAACAATCTACAAGGTTAGCTATGCACCTGAAGCGTGCAAATTCAAATTAGGTCGGCACCAGAACATTCCTACAATGGAGAGGAATCAAGGGGGACCACAACAAACCTTAATTCTAACCCAAATCCACATATACATGTCATTCCATGCTTCCGCAAACACCGAAGCATATCTGCAATTAGTGTAAACACCCAAGGTCGGCCAAACCTGTGTTAACACCATTAAACATTTAATTGCACACTTCCTCAACTCCAAAAGGTGACTCGTGAACCACACACAACACTTAAACACAATCTAGGATATTCCATCAACACCTTGAAATCCAACAAATCCTTCATAACAACATACACTTGAAGAACATAATCATTTTGTACACCTAGTTAAACTTCCACACACTCTAACTCATGAATCCAACCTTGTGGAGTAAAAAAACTCAAACAACTCAGACTGAAGATAAGTAAGCACACCTCCAAATTTGCAAGTCCAAAAACCACAAAGTGGAGAAACATAGAGCAAAACCATTTCTCCCAAATAGCACTGCATCACAGTTCACACATTGGCACTGAACACAACTTCTTATGTCGAACGATCCAGAACATGAAACTCTAGATATGACACCTCTAAACACCTCTGATCAACATATCCAAACCACACAAGCAGATCTTCAATCATGAAGAAATTCAGCGCAAAACACTTAACACTCTACCACATTAAACTCTCCTTTAATCAAATTTTCTCAAAATCACTTGGAAACCAAGCACCACAATCACCATCTCAACATCTGCAACACCTTCTCAGCATCTCAACTACACAGGAGGTTGAACATCCACAAACATGTGCTCATCAAAGCAACACTAGAGGTTAACATTAGTGAGAATAGTTAATGACAACATAATGCAACCAATCAAAGCAGATCTCCATAGGTTGACATCAATACAACAACAAAGATCTTTTGACATCAATGACAACATAAACTTCCAACAATCTCCCCCTTTGTCATTGATGGCAACACATGATATGAAAAACCATCAATAACAATATCTCTGATCACCAACACATATACTGCACATTACTGCACACTACTCCCTCTTACACAAGCATCTATTATTTCCAACACTTTCTCTTTCCCCCCCTTTCTACATATGGTTTTTCAATTAACTCTTTCTCTCCCTCTTTGACATCAATGGTAAAGGGTAATACAAATTTTTATTTTCTTAGCTTCCCCTTTGACATCAATCATACATACACCTGCTCTACAACTTTCAATTCACTTCTTTGCACACTCCCCCTTAGGAGTACACAACATGTTGCATCTACCAATAACCTTTGCAACCTAATTTTTTCCTTTTTTTGCTCATATATTTGACATAACTAACAAGGGAAAACATCTACATGCTTACTCTCTTCCCACACAATGACAACACTTACTCCCCCTAACTACAACGACCAAAAATGCCACTACCTACTCCCCCTAAGAGGTAGCCACCAACATCAATCCAAAACAAGGAGTGAATATTGAAATCCAATGGACTGATGCATAACCTTATGCATATAAACCCTAACTTTTCCCAGAGATACTCAAATGTATCCTTAGGAAGAGACTTTGTGAAGATATTTGCAACTTGATTTTTAGTAGGCACATAATCTAGCTTCACCTCATTCTCTAAAACTTTTTCTCTCAAAAATTGATACCGGATTGAGATATGCTTTTTCTTTGAATGCATTATTGGATTCTTTGAAATATTGATAGCACTTGTGTTATCATATAAGATAGGAATTGGTTCATCATATGACACTCGGATATCCTTCAATGTTTGCTTCTTCCACAACACCTATGTGTAGCATGATGGTGCTACAAAATATTTTGCTTCTGTAGTAGATAATGACACATAATCCTACTTATTGCTTAGCCATGAAACCAACCTGCTTCCAAGAAATAAATAACCACCACTTTACTTCTTCTATCATCCACACAACCTGCCCAATCTAAATCTATATAAGTACTTAGAGAGAAATCAATATCCTTTCGATACCACAAGCCATGTTCCAAAATGCCTTTTAAGAATCTAAATATTCTTTTACTATTGCCACATGTGACTCTTTAGGATCTTCTTGAAATCTAGCCACAAGACAAACTGTATGCATGAGATTCACTCTAGTAGAAATTAGGTATAGCAGTCCACCAATCATTGATCTATACTTGCTCTGCTCAGCCTTAGGAGATTTTTCATTCTTACTCAGCTTGCAACCAATAACCATGGGAGTACATACCAGTTTAGAGTCTTCCATTCCAAACTTCTTCAACATTTCCTTGACATACTTTAATTATGATATGAATATTCCTTCCTCTATCTGATTGATTTGAATCCCAAGGAACAAATTCATCTCCCCAAACATAGACATATCAAACTCTTTATGCATTTATTTTGCAAATCTCTTACACATATTTTCATTTCCTCCAAATATTATATCATCAACATACACAACCACAATCAAGATTTGATCTTTATCAACTTTAAAATAAATATTTCTATCTATGGTAGATTTATTTAATCCTTGCTGCAACAAGTACCTATCCAATCTTGCGTGCCAAGCTCTAGGAGCTTGCTCAAGTTCATATAATGCTGTCTTCAATCTACAAACCATGTTAGGATTATCTAATAACGGAAATCCTTTTGATTGTCCAATGTAACCCTCTTCTTCCAACTCATCATTCAAGAATGGAGACTTCACATCCATTTGATAAACTTTGAAATCCTTATGTGTTGCAAAAGCCAAAAACATTCTAATAGCCTCCATCCTTTCCACCAAAGTAAATATCTCCTCAAAGTCTATTCCTTCTACTTGTATGTAGCCTTTACAAACAAGCCTCAAGCTTTGTTCCTAAAAATTTCTCCAAATTCTCATTCATCTTATTTTAAAAAACCCGCTTAGTTCCAATGACATTTTTGTTTGTTGACCTTGGGACAAGTTCCCAAGTATGATTCTTCTCAATTTGCATCAATTTTTCTTTCATAGGGTTACTCTGATTTTGGTCATCATCCTTAAAAATATTCACCCCTACTCAAAATCTTGCTAATTCTAAGTCTTGGTGGTATTTCTTCAAGTTTTACTAACCTTGGTGGGTGTCACTTAGGTTATCCTAACTCTCTCTTCTGTTGCTTTCCCTTTTAAATTCATTCATTATCTTGTGTGGGCAGTAGGTTGCTAAGTTTTTATCTTTTTGAAATACTGAAATGCTTTGTGAAGCTTTGAGTCTTAGAGTTCTAAGTGTTGGTAGTTTGTACTTAATGTTCTATAACTCTTTCAAAAGTCCACTGGCAAGGGAAATTTGAAGGAATTTCACGTATTGGTGGGGTTTTTGATAAGTTTGGAAACCATTGAGGATCCCCGCCAAGGTTTCATGAACTCCTTATTTCATCGAATCAAAGGGCTTTAATCTCAAAAAGGGGCAAAGGCGGTAAAAGTGTGAGTTTTCTTAACTATGATGGATTCTGGAGAACTTTTTAGAATTACCATTTATGAGCGCTAATAATGCAAATCAATGGTTAGTTAAACGAGTGTAACTACAAAGTGCTCATATGCAGAGAAATCAATACAAGTGAATACCATTACTAGCTACAAAATGTAATTGAAGCATATAAATACTCAGGAAGAAAAGAACACCAAGATACCAAAAAGTTCATATGATATTATATAATTGGTGTTTACAAAATTTGGTATTTGTATTATAAAATTGGGGGGTTTTTAGAACAACATTCTTTTTCAAGTACATAAAACAAACATCAACACACAAATTCCCTCCACCACCTCCTAGAGATACTCAATTTGGGTTGGTGACAGTAGGTTCTCATGCGATTATAGGAATTGGGAAAATAGTCCCATGTCCTTTCGCACTAGCCCCATGTGAAGGAGATTCACTACTTCTTATGTGACCTCATGTTGGGTTGCAGTCGCAATGCAAATAGCATCTCCCATGTGTCCAATCCTAGGAAAATGATTGAGCCCTCTGATGGCCACATTTGCTTTTTGTAGGTATTCAGGTTGAATTTGACATTCTACTACCCTCATCCCCCAATCGAATCACCCAGAAGTACGAACCACACTATAAATGAAACGCTCCAAGAGTTCATGGTTATGCACATGAACCTAGCTCAAGAATCTCTCTCCCAGGATATCATGTAGTACTTCTTTCTTAACTTCACTTTGAATGACAAACACCTCCCTCAATTGATCTAATAGCAGCCTAAAGAAAGGGCTACACTTTACTTCTTCAATTGCAATAAAGTCATTCATTGAAACACCATCGCTCTATGCACTTGCCACTTTCAGGATGTCATTTGGGTTGGCTAAATATGACTATTTTCAGTGACTTTATAGGAATTAAGAGAGGCATATCTGAGTTGGATCTCATCGGTACTTTGCAACTGAAAGGACTGTGAGTTGGCATAAGTTAAATGTTGATGTGACAATAATTTATTTAAATTTCCAAGTTGTCCCTTAGTCTTGATAGTCTACACGTGTGAGCCTATGTTAGTACAGATTGGTCATTTAATTCAACACCTAAGAACTGCACCAATTGCAAATCTAACTGCCACGAGGTGAGATTCTGAGCAAGAAACATTTGGGCAACTGTCAAAGATTGTATTATTGGAAAATATAGTTATAACTATTCTTGATCATCAATGCACCTACATTCATTGGTTTCCAATGTGGGTGATGAGCTGGTAAGAAACTACCGCTATACTTGGCAACTGTTTTGATAACTACCAAGATTGAGAGAAACTGTTTCCCCATATGTTGGATGAAAACAATTTTGAAAAAGGTTTGGATTTTCTCGAAGTACATGTGTTGTAATAGAGGGAGAGGAACAATTTCTAATTTCAATTTTTTTGAATTTATTCACATTTGCAATAACTTATAGTCTATGAATTGTGAGTCTTGAGTATGATGTTTACCCTACCAATCTGTGTTGTGTGGGTGATGTGTGTGGAACATCTTTTTTAGAATTGTATTCACTTATTTCAGCCATAATAGATTTCTGATGCGCTTTTCTAATGATCATTAATTATTTAAGTCTTTATGCTTGAGGGTTTGTGGTCTCTCCAGTCTGCTCGAATTTTTTTATTAGTTAGTGTTAGTTTCCTTTTCTGCTTTCTAGTTAAAATCATACCCAAAACAAATCAAACCACACGAGGGAGTTGTACCTCTAAAATTTAGAGGAAAGTTACAAATGCAATTGTGACCTTTCTAGAGCTATTAGCAGTGTTGGCCCAAAGCACCTTGGGCAATAGAGTTAATTTTTAGACCTTATAATTAAAGTGCCAATCCATTCGCTAACACATAGCCTTGATCCAAAATTCATCTTTACATGCCTCAATCATTGTTTTAGGTTCAACTTTGGAAAGTAAACATAGATTTACGCATTCTTTTATCATAGTAGCCTTTCTTCTTGTCAATACACCTCTATTTTTGTCACCAATCATTTCATCTTCAGAATGATTCTTCTGCAGATACTTATGGGTCTTAAGGATCCTTTCTAGAGCTTCTTCCTCTTCAACCTGCACTTCTTTTTCTTTACCATCACCTTTCTCTTCTTCTCTACAAGAGGAGTCATCTAATTCATACCCTTTTATCAGCACTAAAATTTTTTGTAAGTCTTAATCCACTTTGACACTTGCACTTTCAACAATCCTTTTTAGCCTCATCATACCTTGCATCAAACTTTCCTAAGTTTTCTTCATCTCTTTCAACATAGCACTTGCTTCCAAAGACTCTAAGATATTTTGATGGTAGGATTTCTTCCATATCATAACTCATAGGGAGTCTTTGAACTATTTATCCTTTCTTGCACTCTGTTAATTATGTAGATTGTAGTATGAATTGATTCTCTCGAGTAGACATTCGATAGATTTGCTTCCTTCATAATTGTTCTTGCTTCTTCCTAAACAGTTTCATTCTTCCTTTCCATCACTCCATTCTGCTAAGGAATCCTAAGAGCTAACAAATGTCTCTTTATTCCATGATCTTCACAAAAATTTGTTCAACTCATTGGAGATGAACTCTCCACCTCTATTAGATCTCAAATATTTGATTTTCATATCCATTTCATTTTTAACCATAGATTTAAATGCCATAAACTTATCTAGAGCTTCTGATTTTTCTTTGAGAAAGGTTACCCAAGTCATTCTAGAGTAATCATCAATCAATAACATGAAATAATTTTCACCTTGAAAACTTATTGTTTTTGTAGATCCACAAAGATCTATATGCACCAACTTGAAAGGTCCTATAGTATAGTATTCTTTGATATTAAACCTTTTTTCTTATTTACTTCCCAACCTGACATTCCTTGCAAGCTGCATTTATAGGCTTTGTAATCTTTGGAAAATCTCTCACAGCTTGAGCAAAGATAATCTTCACTATACTATCAAAATTGATGTGACACATTCTTCTATGCCATAGCCAACTTTCATTGATTTAAGTCATAAAGCACATACCATTAGTACCCTTAAGTTAATAAACATTTCCATATGTTCTTCTTCCTGTAGTAACCAAAGTTCTAGAGCCTTTCTTGATCTCACAACCACCATCCTAAAATACAAGATTATATCCTTTACTACACATTTATCCCACACTTAGAATATTATGTTAAAGACCCTTAACATAAATAACATCATCTATATTATGCTTTCCATCAAAATTGATTAAACCTTTTCCACATATCTTAGTAGATGTATCATCACCAAACTTAACAAGACCACCTTCAAACTTCTTAAGTTTAATAAACTTACTTTTAACACCTCTCATGTGATTTGAGCATCTGTTGTCAATAATCCCAAAAAAAATGTCCTTTATTGCTTGAAAATAAGTCACCATAGTTTCATTATGACCCACTTCTGAAGCAACTTCCTTCATATATCTCTTAGAGTTAGCAGAATTAGTTCCAACATTTAGAGCCATGAACAAGCATTCATCATTTTCATCGTCTGGGTAATCAAATTCATCATCAGATATAATGGCATCTTTTTTAACATAATAACTTATCTTAATTGATTTACCTCTATTCTCCTTAAATTTTTCATTTGAAGCTTTGACTGGACATCTTGAAGCATAATGGCCTATCTTTCCACAATTGAAACATTTGAAAGGTAAATTACCTTTGTATTTTCTAGTGTCTTTTTTCAATCTCCTCACAAAGTTTTCTTCTAACTCATCAAACTCATCCTGATCAGATTCCTCATTCTTCTCTACTTTTCCAACTTTAAAAGTGGACTCTTTTCTTGAATTACTTGGACCAAACTCTCTTAATTCAAAAGTAGTTAAATCACCAAACAACTAATCTCTAAAATAATGATCTAAATTTTGAGCTTTTTTAATAGCATAAACCTTATGACTATAAGATTTAGGAAGAGTTCTTAATACCTTATTTACCACCTCATCTTCTTCAAGTTTTACACCAAGGCCTCTGATGGAGTTGACAACTTCATCCACTCTATGCATGTAGCCTATAATATCTTCATCTTCTATCATCCTTAGGGTTTCAAACTTAGTCTTCAAATTTTGCATCTTTGCTTTCTTGACCTTACATCTCCATAAAAACTTTCTAGTTTCTTCCATTTTTTTAGTAGATTTGTATCTCATAACTTTCACAAGTTATAAATTAGAAAGACCACTCAAGAGAGCATGCCTTGCTTTGACATTGTTCTCATAAGCCTTGATCTCATCATCAATTGACAGTCCATTTGTAAGCATTGTATATCCATCTTCAACTAACTTCCAAACTCTAAACCCTATGAAAATAAGGAAACCTTCCATATTGGTCTTCCAAAATGCATAATCAAATCCATCAAACAAAGAAGCCTCTTTCTTGTGTTCCATCCAGTCTACCTCAAGTGGTTAAGCTTTCTTCTAAGGAACCTTGCTCTAATACCAATTTTTGAATGCACAAGATAACTGAGAGTGGGGGGTGAATCAATTATACATTAAAATATTAGATCTACATTAGTCTCTTAAACCCTTAACAACCATTAAACCCTTATCATGCATTACCAGAATATAAACATGAGAAATAGTAATGCAAACACATCCAAACACATAAGAACACCAAATTTATGTGGAAGTTTCCCAAGAAGGGAAAACCCATGGCGAGGATTAGATCACAATATAAAGTAATTGCAATACCAAATACAATAGGCTCACTATCCAAAAGAAAGAAGGGTTCAATGCTAGATTAGAAAGAAGAAGAATTAATATTGTTACAATGAGAAATCCATCTCAGAGCAACAGAAAAGATCCACCACTACATCACCAGATCATTCACACTCTCTTTGAAGAATGTATACACCTTATGATCACTACTTCCAGTAGTATTAGGCACTAAAGCTTGCACTGCATTTTGTATTTTAATACTTCACATATCAATAGTTTGGACCACACACATCACACACTTATCCTCCAATTAATCACATATATACCATCCTCAACCTTGAAAACAATCTACAAGGTTGATTATGCACCTCAAGTATGAAAATTCAAATTAGGTCGACACCAAATCATTCCCATGGTGGAGAGGAATGAAGGTGGACCACAAAAAACCTTAATTCTAACCAAAATCCATATATACATGCCAGGCTACGATTCCACAAACACCAAAGCATATCCGCAAATAGTGTAAACACCCAAGGTCAGTGAAACTTGTGTTAACACCATTAAAAATTTAAGTGCACGCTTCCTCAACTCCAAAGATGACTCACGAACCATGCACAACACTTAACAACAAATATTCCATTAACACCCTGAAATCCAACAAATCCTTTGCAACAACATACACTTGAAGAACATAATCATTTTGTACACCTAGTTAACCTTCCACACACTCTAGCTCGTGAATCCAACCTTGAAAAGTACCAAAACTCAAACAACTCACATTGAAGATAGATGTGAACAAGTTATAATCATACCTCCAGATCTACAAGACCAAAAACCACAATACAAAGAAACACGAAGCAAAACCATTTCTCCCAAATAGCACTACATCATAGTTCACACACTAGTGAACACAACTTCTACCGAACGATCCAAAATATGAAACTTTGGGTATAAGACCTCTAGAAAACTTTGATCAACATATCTAAACCACATAAGCAGATCTTCAACCATGAAGAAATGAAGAGTAAAACACTAAACGCCACTCTTCCACACTGAACTCTCTTTTAATCAAATTTTCTCAAAATCACTTGGAAACCAAGCACCACAATCACCATCTCAACATCTGCAACACCTTCTCTGTATCTCAACCATACAAGAGGTTGAACATCCACAAACATATGCTCATCAAAGTAACACTAGAGGTTGACATCGATGAAACTACTAATGTCAACATAATGCAACCAATCAAATAATCTCCATAAGTTGACATCAATGCAACAACAAATATCTATTAACATCAACATTAGACAACACAAACTTCCAAAAAATTCCTCCCCAAGTCTTGCCATTCCCTTTGTAGCACTATGTTACCCACTTTTTCCTTTCATTCCTATTAGGTTTTACCCTATTTTATCTTCTTTTCCTCATTCTCCTTTTCCCTTCATCCCTTTCCATACCTAAAATATTTCCCACCTATTTTTTTATTTGATCCCTATTTTCATTCTCCTATTATCTCCTTCTACCTCCTAATTTGCATTTCCATTTTGCATCAAATTATATGGTTTCATTTGTATGTTTTAATTTACATGTTTTCTAATTTTAGATTTAATTTATATTTTTCATTACCATGTTGATGTGGATCTTGTTTGAATACCCACAAGGGGACTAATAAAACCAAACACCCCTGATATGATATACCTAGGATATAAAATTTTAACTTCTCTAATTCAATATCCTTTCATTGTTTTATATATTTTTTAGTTTCTTGTTTGTTTGTTACTTGTCTTCTATATTTCATCAATCCTAACTCTATTTTTAGTTAGGTAGGGTTAGATAATATTATATGATGAAGGGTACTCCCCTTACAACCTCAAATTCACAACAACAGAGAATGCACAAAAAAATGCAAGAAAGAAGCAAAGGTTTTCTAGTATCCCTGAAATGAAAATGAAATCACAAAATTACAACTGCCATCGCATGGGCTTTTGATTACAATAATTTGCATATCATAGCCAACGGACTCTATGCTCTCATGACTAAATTATCATCCAGTTAGCCCTCTTCCCTTCTAGATAAATTATATCTTCTCATATTTAGCTTCACTAGCAAGAAATTTTCATTACCTCAACAAATAGGGGGAGAAGAAAGAAGGAAACAAGAGAAGAGGGTGACCAAGATCATCCAATTTTCCCTTTGATCATCTCCTATAATTTATAGGTATGAGTCAATTCCCAGGATTGAAGCATTTCGAACTTATTGTGATGTGTTTGTTCTAACTAGATATGTATTGGAAAGTTTAAATCACATACCTAATGCCTCTTCTATATTTACTTATAAATACTTTCCTAGTTTGGTGTTGATTTTTGGAGACTGATGTCTTTACAAGAACATAAAATTGTGCACATTATTTTTCTATCATGGGCCAAATATTTTATTCAATATGAATTTTATGTATATAGTACCCACTCCCTATAGTGCATTGACTATGTGTCTTCATAAATATTATTGCTTGAACTTGCATCTATGTGTGCATACATTATGTATTGTATATAGAAACAAAACCTATGATATATGTATGTGCATCCACTATGCACAATGCATTGTATGGGTATAACATATAAATAGATTTGCATATTTAAAATAAGCATTGATGATACAACAAAAATTAATCTATTTTATGTCACTGTGGAAGTGCTCAAATTCAAGAGACTTGTAGCATAGAAAATTATACTCCTTTCTAAGTGAAATTACAATTTCACACTTAGTTTGGACCTATTTTGGTGACCTTACATTTGTGCATTTTTGAAACTCATTAATAGGCCCCTAATGCCCTTTATTATGCATCCCAAGGCCTCTTTTAATTATTTCCTGACAATATAAATCTGCATTGAATAAATGCAATTAATTGATTTACTGCCCCGACATAATCTAAGTCTTGGAACTTTAGGTCATGACCCATTCACCCATGGGTGAATGGGGACCCCTTTAAGTTCCTAAAATCAATTTAAAATATTTTTTTGGTGGAATTTCATAGTACCAAATTCAAATTTTACGTGCGTGAGCCATCAAGATTTAATAAACGGGAAATTAAAAAGGAAGCCTATAAAAACTAAGTCTTTCAATCATTTTACACCAAACAAGAGACAAATTCACATGATATCACAAGGATTTACACTCAAGATCAAGGAGAAATAAATCAAACATTCAAATTTGAATTCTTGGAGCAACATTCTATTTGTTTTTTGTAGGTCTTCAAGCTCATTTTTCCAACAAGATCAAGTATTGTCAAAGATTGGTGATAGATGCCTATGGAGGATCATGATGGATTCTAGGTTTTGGGAGATGCACCAAGCCATTCAACCAAGCCTAATGACTTGTTTCCTAAGTGGTTCCATCTTCTATTATCATTCTACTTTCTACCTAAAGGAAGGTATTATCAAATTTATGATCTATTAGAGTGATTTGACATCTTCCAAAGCAATTCTTCACCATTGTTCATGTTTCATTTAGGGATTTTATTCTAATACACTTGAATAGGGTTTCTTTGCATTTTATCTCTTACAAATATTAGACACACTTAATATTAGGGCTTACACGCACTTTCATGTTTCATATCTATAATTTTCATGAAGGTTTAATTACCAAACTTGGGGTTTGACCAAGATAAACCCATATCCACCACAAAACAACATTTTTATTTTGTACATTTATCACAGGTACAGATCTGATAGTGAATATTTAGAAGTGTAGGAAGGAAGTGCAGACAAAGGACTCAAATCTCAATTTTTTATTTTTTAGAAAGGGAGACCTAGACCCATTCGCCCATGGGCGAATGAGTCCCTAACAGCCTTTCGAAACAAGATTTTTATGACAGGTTTACAATATCCAAACCTTCTTAGATCTACCAAAACTTTGTTGTTTTTATCTGTGTTATTCTTTAAATTGAAGATCCAAGTGTTAGCTTGCATAATTGTGGTGATTTGCTATTTTTATTTTTTCTCCCAAAAGTGTTGTTTAGGTTGATACCCTTGTCCTCAATCATAAGGAAATTAGTAAATTCCCTCATTGAGTTGACTCACTTAAGGGTTGTAAGTCATTTCTTTGTGTGGATCTCATTTCCTAATGAAAATAAGAAGATAGGTCCATTATACCATCCCCTTATTTTATATGTCCCTATTTTTCTACATTTCATTTTGGTGAACCTGACGTTGTACAATAAAATTTTGAAAATTAGAGTCTATTTGAGCCCTAAATTTAAGTTTTGCACTAATTTTGCATTATTTTTGCATTAGTTTCATTACATTTGGGGTTCTTTAAATTTGTATTAGTGAACATTTCGTTTAGGGTTTAATTTTGCATGTTTGCATCTCTTAAATTCATAAGAAAATAAAAAAAAAAATCATTAGGTTTGCATTCATCTTGCATCAAGATCATTATTCTATCATTTAAGTTCAGATTTAGGTTCAAATTGAATTCTAAAAATAGTGACTTTGTTCATCATTTGACCTCATTTGTAATTTCATTTGATACCCTAATCTAGAAAAACTTATTACAGAACTCTCAGTTTGTAATCAAAAACAGAAATCACACACAGTAACTCAGATTTTGAAAAAATAAATTTTAAAAAACCCTAAGGACCCATTCTCCCATGGGTGAATGAGTCCCTATATAGGTTTTTCAGGCAAGTTTCTGAGTGATCTTCAACTTCTATTTTTCCTTTATGTTTTTGTTCTCAAATTTGAGCATTGATTTTTCAAAAATAGTTTGTTTTGTGCATTCAAGTAATTGCTTCTTTAATTAAATCTTGCAACAATTTTGGAAAGATTTCTTGCATTTTTTGTTGTGGATAGTATTATATTTGTGTACTTTTCCTTTATTTTCAACATCATTTTATAGCTTAGATAAATTAGTTTACATTTTTCAATCATTAGAAAACATAAACAAAAACCAAAAACATCAAACAAGACAAGCACAAGCTAATGAAACCCTTAGAGAAAGCATAGTAATTTGATCATGTCAAATCTCTTTTTCCAAGTTAACAAATCCCTCAATCCCTTTATTAGTTATTAATTTGACATGTTAGATGAATCCCTTGAGGATTTCATCTCACAAGGTTCATCCACTAAGGCTTGCTATAACAAACCAAAACAAAGAGAAGTTAATGTAATCACACCACAAATCACAATCTACCCACCCTCATATCAACCTCAAGTTCAAAAATTCCTATGCTTATTGTAGGACCACCTAAAAAGCAACCATTATCCCTAAAAGCTATCTTAAACTTTACAAGACAACTCGATAGTAACAATGTTTCGCAGCAACCGAGTTACAATATCATTGCTCACACATATAATACAAGGAATAATAGGCAACCACAAACCATTCCCTCTTCATTACCATTTCCCCAACCTATTTTTCCTATTGCTCCTCATTTTCCTTTACATAAAGGAAATGAGTATGACCTTGTTGAACAACTTAAAAATACTCCTGCTAAGATATCCTTATGGGACCTTATTCAAGCTTCACCTAATTACCATAGCATGCTTCAAACAGCTTTGCAACAAGTTGTGGTTCCTCCTAGTGCAAATCCAAATGATGTAGTATCCCTAATTTAAGGAATGAATTGAGTTAATATAGACATTGTTTTTCACCAAAGTGAGCTACCTCCTTTGGAAGTGCAAAAACAACATGAAGCTTTCATGATAGCGGTTGTCATTAATAGGTGTGAGATAAAGTGAACCCTTGTTGACAATGGTTGAACCCTTAACGTGTGTAGCATAAACCTTTTGGATAAGCTTGGAATGGATAAGACCAAGATTGAACTTTATTCTTTATCCATTCATGGGTTTGATAACATAGGGAAATAACCACTTGGTGTGATTGAACATTACCTATACAAGTTGGAAAGGCTACATTACAAACTCCTATCCATGTTATGCCATAAGATCTTTCATATAATATTCTTTTGGGAAGACCATGGTTTCATGAAATGCATGTGGTGCCTTCAACCCTTCATTGTATAATGAAGTATGTATACAACAACAAAGTGTACACAATCAAGGCCGACCTTGAACCAGAAAGTTGTTTGCACACTGAGAAAGACAAGGAAAGTCCTTTGAAAACATTGATACCAACTTCAATAGTAGAACTTGTGCAAGAGGAAGAAAAAGAAGAAAAAACTAAGTCACAAATTTATTGGAGGATGATTGGGGTTCCTTGGATTTTACACCTACATTCATGGGAGAATACAACATCATAACAAAAAAGTCTAAAAGGGGAAAAGAACCAATGGTAATGTCAGCAAAAAATTTGGAAGAACCTTTGAAAGTCTCCACTTCAACCATTGTAGAAGAAGAAACAAATTACACAAAAAACTTTGATGAATATTATGTACAACCACCAAATCCGAAAGAAATGGAAAAGCTTTATGGAAGAGGTTATGAGCTCTTGAAACAACTTGGTTATAGTGGAAAAGGATGTGGTGTGAAAGAACAAGGAATTTGTGTTCCTATAGAGCCTAACACACAAGAAACAAAAAATGGTCTTGGATATTTCCCTTCTATGATAGTGAAAGCAACAAAAAGACCTTCACTTAATGTCAACACTATTTTGTGTGGTTATTCTAAGACAACTCTCACTTTAAAGCATCCTTAATTGATTGATACAACAAGTGATGCATCATTGGAATACTTTGAAGATGATGAAGCCTTGAAATAAATGTTAGTAGTTTATGATAAATCACCAACTTTCCATCACAAATAATGATTCAATTATGTTGTGGTTAGTACTGAACAAGTTGATGACGAAAAGAAAACAAGTGGCATTGAACAAGACAAAGAAGAACACATTCTCAAAGTTCCAATACAAAACATACTACCTATGGGAGATACAATCAACATATTGATGGACACATCTAATGAAGAGAGTGATTCAAATAGGAAAGTTCCTTGATGAGGATGAACAAGAAGACCATGCAACATTATTACATGAATTTCATAAACTCTTTGCTTGGACTTATTTGGATATGTCAGGTATTGATGCTATAATAGTTATGCATAAAATAGTCCTTGCACAAGATGTCAAACCAATAAGACAAAAGATACTTAAGATGAATCCTAAGATAGTTGTATTGGTTAAAGATGAGATTGAGAAACTCCTCGAAGCTGTATTTATTCATCCTATTGACTATTCTCCATGGATCTCAAATATTTTTGTAGTTGTAAAACCTGATAATCATATTAGGATGTGTATGGATTTTTGGGACCTTAATAAAGCATCTTTAAAATATGATTCCCCCCTTTCTAATATTGACATGATCAATTGCAGGCCATGCTTTGTTGTCATTCATGGATGGTTTTTTGGATATAATCAAATCTTTATCAACCCTCAAGATCAATATGTAAGATGACATTTACTACACAGTGGGGAACATTCTATTGGGTTGTTATGCCTTTTGGATTAAAGAATGTGGTTGCAACATATCAAAGAGCCATGATGTTAATATTTCATGATTACATACATAAGATTTTGGAATATTATCTTGAAGATATTCTAGCCAAGTCCTTTGTCAAGACAATGTTAAAATCCTTCAAAAAAAATTTGAAAGAATGCGCAAGTATAACATGAGTTTGAATCCAAAAAAATGTGTCTTTGGTGTGGATATTGGAAAGCTTTTAGGTTTTATAGTATCCCACAGAGGCATTGTGGTGGAAATGAAGAACTTTTATGCTAGCATTAACATGCCACCTCTGAAAAACATTTCTTAGGTACGTACTTTACAAGGAAGGATTCAAGCTATCCACCATTTTGTGGCATCCTTAGCAGATCAGACATTACCCTTCACACAACTTCTTTAAAAGGAATCAAAATTTAAGTGGAATGAGAATTGTAAATAATCTTTTGAATGTTTGAAAGAATACATCATTACTCCTCTTGTTTTACATCTCGCTATGCAAGAAAAACCATTTATCCTTTATACAGCAGCATCAACACATGCTTTAGCAGCATTCTTGGATCAACAAGATAATGGTAAAGAACATCTTGTTTATTACATCAGCCAAACTATTATTGACTATGAAACTTGATATACAACAATAGAAAAACAATATTTGGCTCTTATATTTGCTACTAGTAAATTGAGACACTACTTATTAAATGTAAAAATTCATGTGATAATAAAGTTTAATCCTTTAAAATATCTTTTTCCTAAAAATGATTTATCAAGGTGCTTAGCTAAATGGGTAATGTTGTTAACTGATTTTGATCTTAAATTTGTCTCTCAAAAGGTAATTAAAGGATAAACCTTAACCGACCATTTAGTTGATGCTCCTTCTCCATTAGTGTTACCTGATATGGACTCATTTCCAGATGAAAGTGTGTTGATGGTTGAAAAAGAAACATGGGAATTGTACTTTGATGGTTATAAGTGTAGAACTGGCTCCAAAGTAGGGGTTATAATAATTTTTCCTTCTGAAAATCCTATTCCCTTATCCTACCGATTAAAATTCCTATGCACAAATAACATCATAGAGTATGAAGCTTTAATTGCTAGAATATGCGCAGCTTTAGCCCTTGGTGTTCAACACATTAGGATATTTGGTGATTCTTAAATGGTCATTAAGAAAATAAATGGTTCATATCAAGCGAAACATGACAAGTTATCCAAGTATAAGGACCTTACATGACTTTATTATAACTCTTTGAATCATATATCAATGACAACATTCCACAAAAGGATAATTGGCATGTAGATGCAATGGAAAGCACTACTTCCCTTGTATCTCTTGGAGATCCTTCTATCGACTTCATATTTATGGTCCATACGATTACAAAACCATCAATAGATGATGAGATCAAAGAAATGTTATTAACCGATATTGAAAACTCTAGTGAATGGTACACACCAATATTCAACTACTTAAAAGAAGGTACCTTTCCTAATCCAACAACTAAAAACACCAGAGCTCATCTTTGAAAACTTGCATCTAGATACATAATCCTTGCATACATTCTATATAGATGAACATTGGATGGTATTTTTCTTAGATATCTTAAACAATCAAAGATCCCTATATCCCTTGAGGAAACTCATGTAGGTGCTTGTGGGGGACATTTAAGAGGAAGATCGTTAGTACAAAAGTTAATTTGTATTAGGATATTATTGGAGACATATGGAACAAGACTATTTTGCTCACATTAAGAAATGTCATAAATGTAGAGCATAATAATTTGATTCATGCTCCTGCTTTCAAGCTTCATGCCCAAGTTCCTATTTGGCCATTCTCAAATTGGGGTTTGGATCTTATTGGAAAAATATCACCACCTTCTTCCACTGGACATGTGCTTATAATTACTACAACATATTATTTCATGAAATGTGTAGAAGCTATCCCTCTTTGTTCCACAACCACTAACACAATATGTCATTTCATATTGGAACATATTATTGCTCGCTTTGGTCTTCCTTCCACATTAGTTTCAAAAAATGGAACCCCGTTTAAAAATAATGATGTGAAGAATTTTTTGGAAATATTTCATATTCAACATCATTTCTCAACACCATATTATCCATGTAATCAAATGGTTAAGCAGAATCAACCAACAAAACTATTGCACAAATCCTAAGGAAAATGGTAAGTAAAAATAACAAAGATTGGAACACTCAATTAACTTATGTGTTGTGGGCCTATCGTACAAGTATTAGAACATCTACAAGAAACACTCCCTATAACCTTGTTTATGGCGTTGAGGCAATAATGCCCTTAGAGTTAGAAATTCCTTCATTGAGAATTGCTCTTAGAGGGCTTATTGATGACACTACATATAAAGAGCAATGATTGGATCAACTTGAAATGCTCAATGAACAACATATTAACACTCTCAAGCATCTCCAAGATTATTCTAAATGAATGCAATGTAGTTATAATGATCATGTCATTCCTCATGTATTTAATAAAGGTGATTTGATGTTATTTGAGAATCAACATAACATCAATGTTACCCTGAATAAAATAGGAAATTTCAGCCCAAATTGGCTAGGACCTTACATAATTGACAAAAGTTATGGGTCTGGAGCATATACATTAATGGAAATATATGGTACACCTCTCAAAGAGCCTATCAATGCCACGCATTTGAATCAATACTATACACAACATCTCCCTTGAATAGTATGTACATTAAAGCAATGTTGTTAGATTAAGTAGATAGTGTTCTATTTTATCTCACACTGCTTCATTCTTTGACAAAAAAATATTTGTGTGTCTTGGATTATAGAGTAATTGTTCAATAAGTTTGGATTATTACTTTAGTTTACATACTATTCAAATTCATCTTGTGTGTTGTGTTAAGTTAGATCCTTATATGCATGTAATGTTCTGAAATTAGATCAAAGATGCATTTAATTTAACATGACATACTCAATCACAATGTAGTATCTAATGTAAACTAAAATTGTTTCAATTAGATCACATAAAATTAGATCATGGAGACATTTATTAAATATTCTTATTAGGACTATTTAATAAATCACATTGACATCTAATTCAGCATAAACTCACAAAACAAAACATGAATGCTCATATATTATATATATAAGGTTCAACTAAATATCATCAATAATACAATACTGGCATGGCCTATTTGTTAGGATTCAGGCAAATCAAAGCAATAAACATTAACAATTATATGCAAATTAAATAACCCAGAAATAACAATGAAGAATAGCACAATAGAGATCAACACAAAAATTTAACGTGGTTCACCCAATATGGGCTACATCCATAGAAACTCAACCACCCAATGATTTTATTATCTAGTACAAAACATATTACAATCTCACAAATTACACACACCGCAACTTACATCCTAGTCTCTTATAACAAGCTTTTTGGAAGCTTCCAAAATTAGGGTTTTGTAAAGTCATTTGTTTTCATTTGACATGTCAGCGAGAAAACCTTGACGTGTTAATAGGAAAAAAAAATTGGGGGCTTCCCCCCCAAACCCTAGCAAGGATACGTTACGAGTGTACAATATTTGCATGATCAGTCACCACATATCAACAATCTCCCACTTGAAGACTGATCTTGGGCAACACCGCTGCACTTGCAACTCCCACTAGATTATAGGTTTGGTCGGTTTCTTATGTCCACCATTATCAGTCGTGAAGGCCAACGGAAACTAATGATGAAATCAATTTCTCCCGTGTAATTTCCTTTGTGAACATATCTGCAGGATTCTCACTTGTGTGAATTTTCTCCAGCTTCAATTGTCCCTCCTCCAAAACTGACCGAATGAAGTGGTATCTAAGTTGTATGTGCTTAGTATTTGAATGCAAAGCTGAGTTCTTAGCAAGATGAATGGCACTCTGGCTATCAGTGTACAAAGGGATATTTTCTTGTTGTTGTCCCAATTCCTCTAGAAAACATTGTATCCAAATCATGTCTCCTTGTTGGCTTCTATAGTAGCAACATACTCAGCTTCAGTCATTGAAAGTGCAACAACATTTTGTAGTCTTGAAATCCAATTGACTGCAGTACCTCCTACAGTAAAAACATACCCTGCAGTACTCCTGCTATCACTATCACCCACCAGATCAGAGTCAACATATCCTTTTAGAGCAGAATTTGTTCCTCCAAAACATAGTTTCTTTGAAGTAGTACCTCTCAAATATCGGAGAATCCATTTTACTACATTCTAATGTTATATTTTTGTATTGCTCATATACCTACTCACAACTCCCATAGCATGTGCAATATTTGGCCTTATGCATACCATTGCATACATCAAGCTACCAACTACTAATGCATATGGTATCTTAGATATTTTTTCTTCCTCCTCTTGTTTCTTTGGACACATCTCCTTAGTCAACTTAAAATGACTAGGCAAAGGTGTACTAACTGCTTTTGTATTCTACATGTTAAACCTTTTCAACACCTTCTCTACATACTCACTTTGAGACAAAAATATTTTTTTGTTTGTCCTATCCTGTGTGATCCTCATACCAAGGATTTGTTTTGCTACACCCAAATCCTTCATAGCAAATGAATTTGCTAATTTCTACTTAAGTTCATTAATATGTTGCATGTTAGACCCAAGAACAAGTATGTCATCAACATAAAGCAACAGGATAATATAGTTGTCATTATCCAATTTCTTAAAATAAACATAATAATCAGAATGACATCTTTTGTAACCTTGTTCAGCCATAAAACTATCAAATTTCAAATACCATTGTCGAGGTGCTTGCTTTAGGCCATGCAAAGTCTTCTTTAACTTGCACACATTTAGAAAATGTGCCTCAAGCTTACTGGCATGAAACTCCTGAAAGAGAAAAGTCGGTGAGACCCTCTGGAAGTCTTACTGACTAGCAACTGTGTTCTAATCATTTGAAATGCTCAGGTCGTCGAGACGTTGTTTCTATCTTTCTGACGAGAGTCATCGGCAAGACATGTTGATTGCTGTGAAAGATCTAACTCTTTCCGCCTGGGGAGATCTCTTGCTGACAAGTTGGTTTCTAATGGTTATCGGGGAGACTCGTGGCGACAGAAGTCTTCAGGGAGAGCCATGAACACTCAAAATGACTTATTCCGACAAGATATGTCTCGCCGACAATTATACACTCAAATTCATCAGGGCGACATGAAGGCTCAATAAGAGTCTAAGCGATGGTTGTGGTCTCGCTGAAAGGTTTGCACTCGGTATGATCTCCTGCCGATGGTGTTTCTCTCGTCGACAGTTTAGCTTTTGGTATGAACTCTTGGCGATAGCTTTTCTCTCACTGACTGTTCTATGATCGTTATGACCTCTTGGCAATAGCGACGGTCCTGCCGATAGAGCTACATGTGTTGAACATTAGTGTGAAGTCTTAACGATATTGTTTGTCTCGCCGATGGGTATGTTTTTAATATATGCTCTTGCCGATAGCACTTGTCTCGTCGACAACCTTGCACAATGAACATCGGTATGACATAAAGTTCTATGAGACTCTTAGCAATAGTGAAACTCTTACCGATAGTTTTGTACAAGCTGGATTTGTGTTCGGTATGATGTTTCACCAATAGCAGTGGTCTTGTCAATGGTGGTGACTTTAGCCAATAATGACAATCAGGCATTATGGCATGGGGGAGACATAGCCTAGTGTCTCACCAACATGCGATGTTGTTTGAACGCCTTGATCGAATATCTATCCTACGTGGGTTTTTTTTGACCAATCAAAGAAGCAGAATGTGAACCACTAGTAGTTGGACTATTGTGACCATTCCTGTGAGGAAGATCATCAGACCATGAACGACATGGATATACTCTATAATTGATGACGATGATTGGTTCGGTGAACAGTTCGATGTGTGATCAATGTGTATGAATTAAATTCAAAGAGCATTGTAACTGGGATGTTTTGTACAAGGTTGATCAAGGAAATGTTGTTGTTGTAAATTGACATAAGAAAGTGAAGTATGTACTCTGTATGTAATTTTTCTTACTGTAATACAAAGAGGATTTTCTTGGTGTGGTGGGTTTTTCTCTCGTAAGGGTTTTCCCACGTAAATCTGGTGTCCAAATTATGTATGTTCATTTCTTTGTTTCTATTATTTCTTTCATGAGTATCTTAATTGAACTGTAATTGTAAAATTTAAAGTCACCTCTACATTTTTCCCTGAGGTTTTGACGTTAGGAGAGTTTGTTCCACACCTAATCTTTCCTTACACACACAAATTCCTCCTTACCCTTGATCTCATATCCCTATGGTTGTTGCATGTATATTTCCTCTTCCAAATCCCCATGGAGAAATGTTGTTTTCACATCTACATGTTCAAGATGTAAGTCTTTTGCAACCACAAGACTTAGAATAGTTATAATACAAGTCATCTTTACAACCGGAGAAAATATTTCATCAAAATCTATACCTTTTTTCTTTACAAAACCTTTTTACCATGAGTCTGGCCTTATATCTTTTCTTACCTCCATCTTCTTCCTTCAACCTGTAAACCCATTTGTTTGGCAATGCTCTTTTACCTATAGGCAATTAGACTACGTCCCAAGTCTAATTCTGTAGCAAGGAATCTATTTCCTCTTTCATGCCTAGCTCCCACTGCTTTTTGGTTTCTACCTGCATTACTTCTTCATAACCTTTAGGTTCACCAGAATCAGTTAATAATATAGAATATGATGATGGAGAAAATCTTTCTATAGGTCTAGTTATCCTTGTAGAACATCTAACACTTGCAGGAGTCTATGGGATAACTTGTTGTTGTTGAGCATCACGTACCACTGGCATATTATTTTATGGAATCTCATCCAGCACCACATATTCCTTTCTGGCCTATTCATGCTTCTTTTCCTGTAGTTGATCCTTATCCATGACCTTCTCATTGAATATAACATCTTTGCTCCTAATGATTTTATGATTTTCATAATCCCATAACCGATAACCAAATTCATCTACTCCATATCCAATGAAGGTACATTTTTTAGACTTAGCCTCAAGCTTGGTTCTATTTTCAATATCAACATGGACAAAAGCTTCATAACCATAAGTTTTTAGAAATGAATAGTTTACCTTTTAACTTGTCCATGCCTCCTCTAGAATGCCACCATCCAAAGTATTTGAAGGTCCCCTGTTTATTAAATAAATAGTGGTGTGTACAACATCTACCCAAAATTGTAAGGGTAGTCCAGCATACAATCTCATGCTCCTTGCACGCTCCATAATGGTCATATTCATCCTCTCAAACACACTATTTTCTTGTGGGGTTCTAGGAACCGTTTTCTACCTACGGATTCCATTGTATGAACAATAATTTTCAAATTATTTGTTGCAATACTTACCTCCATTATCAAATCTAAGACACTTCAACTTTTTTCCTGTCTCATTCTCAACCAAAACTTTCCAAGTTTCAAATACTTTTGATTTTTGTTTTAGGAAATACACCCATGTTTTCCTAATTGCATCATCAATAAAAGTAACATAATAACAAGAGCCACCAAGAGAAGATACCTGAGCTAGTCCCCATACATTTTAATGCACAAGCTCTAATTTATCACTCTTCTTCTCTTTCCCAACTTTGAGAAATTAGACTCTTTTATATTTTCCATAAACACAATTTTCACAGAACTCCACTTGTCAATCTACTTCTGACCTAGTAGCAACTTTCTGGAGTGAAGGATCTTCATCCCTTTCTCACTCATGTGCCCAAGTCTATGGTGCCACAATTTTGTTTGTCCCTGCAACAAGTGCTCTAACTGTCTCAATAGCAACTATTTATATAGCAGCTAATGTAGAATAAGTATTACCAGTACACAAATACAATGTGCCTACCTTTTCACCTTTAGCTACTACTAATGCACCTTTAGTGACCTTCCAAACTTTGTCTAAAAAGGTAACTATGCAGCCTTCACTACCTAGTTGTCCTGTAGAAATTAAATTTCTTTTCAAATTTGGAACATGCCTTACCTCCTGGAGCAACCATTCATTTCCATTCTGTAGCTTGATTTTTATCTTTCCTTTTCCAACAATCTAACAGGGTTTATTATCACCCAAATATAACTGTCCAAAATCACCTTAAACATAATCTATAAAATATTTCCTATGGGTTGTGGCATGAAATGAAGCCCCTGAATTTGTTACCCAGTAATGCAAGAGCATCCTAGGAAAATGAGCTATCTACATCACCCAAAAATAATTTGGTTTGATTTTCATCCATTTTGGTTTGATTCTTGTTTAATTTGGCATTTTTGGTGTTGTAGTCGATTGTCACGGTTGAATGCAAATCTAGTTGCAGTGGTTCAACATTGTCACCTAGCATTCCAACTAGGGTATATTTTAATCAAACCCAAAATTATATCAATGCTAGATATTATTTTGAAGAGGTAGATTTAATTATATTTAAAAGCCTTTTATGTTTTATTTTGACGATTCATATTTTGGGCATAAAGATAAACATTATTTATTTT